>QZLH01001337.1:4475-27533 GCA_003833135.1 Oehlia diaphana
GAGGCAGGACGTTTTCCTGAAGTATCTTTTCCAGATTTGTTGTTTTCTTTAGTTTTATTGTTTAGTCATAGCGGAGAGTGTTTTAAAATACTAAAATAAAGTAAAAATAAAAGTAAAAGTAATAAAAAATACGAGAAAAATATTTTTTATTTTTTATAAAAATTGTCAAGTGAGCAGAACGGGAGAGAGTTTTTTTTTTATGGGTGCATCTTTCTACGATCATTGGATGCTGAGTTATTAAGTGAAACGTCAAACGGCGCAGTATCGCAAAATGCAAAATGCTGATTTTTGACATTTCGCTCAATATCTCAGCATCCAGTGATTGTAGAAAGACGATCTAACCACCATTCGACTCGTCATTATGAGATGATTCCAATGTGCTATGGTGCATCTTTCTACAATTATTGGATGCCAGTTATTACGTAAAATGTAATATTTTTAAGTTTTGACAATTTTGACATACTGAAACTCCCTAATTTTGACAAGCAACTTTAAGCTTATTGATTACTTTTTAATAAATTATGTGTATATATTGATACAATTAACCAAAATGATATCAATCGGTAAGCTACTAAATAAGAAAAATGGATAACAATAGGTTAATCTAACAAGTAAATAAAAAAAAACTGGATAACAATAAGGTCAATCCTATTGATATTCAGTTGCGAATGAATAGGTACCCTATTGATAACCTTACCCTGCAAGATTGGAGCCATTTTATAGTTACCAATCGGACACCTTGCAAAAATAAATAAAAAAAAATCGGAGACCATCTAGGTCCTTTTAGGATAGCCTAGATGGTTCCCTATTTGGCAGCTTTCGATCTGTGATTGTGGATACTATTATCATCATTACCATTATTACTCGCATCATCACTACCTTCATTATCAAAGTTATCTTTATCATTAGCTTCATTATCAACATTATTTTTATCATCATCATCACTAATTTTCAATTTAGAATCTGATCCATTTAAATCTGTTGAAATCTTACAAGTCTTGAAAGATTCTATAACTATTTCATCATGGATTGCATTCCAAGCATGCTTTACCTACAAGCATACATCACTCAATCTAGCGTGATAAAGATTTTCTGCAGCAATTTCTTCAGCATTACCACTTGCCATTCAGATATACCATTCTTTGTAAAGGTTATCTTTAAATAGTTTATTTATTGAAACATCTAGAGGTTAGTAAATGCTGTTAAACTACCAGGAATTACTGTCAGATCGAACCCACTCTCATGAAATTTTTTTTTTACAAATTCTTCCAAATTACCTTTGAATAAATCATACACTAATATTACTAGATTCCTTCAAGTGCTATTTTTTGACCTAATATCATTGAAGTAATCAACATTAGGGATAGAAGCAGCTCATTCGGCTCGATTTTGATTTACCGTCAGCTTACCATCGACTTGCATTAAGCAAAATGTGTGCTTCTTACGTCAAATTAAAGACACAAGTAGTGCATGTGATGACAATCAATCAAAAAAAATTTGATTGGCCATCAACCAATAGTTGGTTAATAATCGCCATAATTTTGATGTCGATCCTATTTTGAGCCAATTTTCTGAAGTCGATTTGGAGTCGGCTCGGCTCAATTTTTAAAAGTTAATAAAATTATTTCTAACTAATAAATTTCTTCTTTTTTGATTATCCTGAAAGATAACTAATTCATTTATTATTAACAGAATTTTTAGCCCAAATAAGTTCAAAACCCACTAGATATAACATCGACTCAAAAGCTACTCGAAATCACGTGATCTGAGCGTTTCCATCCCTAATCAACATACTTTAACATTAAACTTGAGTTTATCCAACCATTTTTTTGGAACCAAACTACAACACCAGGAGAAACTTGTTTATTGCAGAACATTTGTTTTTTTTAAAGATGCAGTTTAGTCCCATCTATAATATTGCAATTTAATAAATTTGATTTAAAGTAGCAAATCATTATATTAAAATAAAAGATAATTTTAAATAAAAGGAATACTTGTGACACATGTCAAAATGATGGTGAATTAATTTTTTTTTATTACCTGTTATGTGAATATAAACAGTTTTTTTCCTTTGGATTTATATTAAAGTTGCCAGCTATATCAAACTAAACGGGCATTTCATCCATATTGAAAATATTTAATATTTTCTAATTCATAGGATTTTTTGATCTTAAGGTTAGTTACAAATTAATTGAATTTATCCAACTGTTCTTGAATATTACTTGAGAGCTTTTGGGAGATTCTAGTGTGTCGTCTCAATACTAATTTGTATCTTTTCAAAAATCCTATTAATTAAGGATGAGAAGTTTTAAAATTTTCTGTAAGTTCTTCATAAAGTTCTAGAATTTCCACCTTCCTTAAAATTTCTAACATTTTACTTTATACAATTATATATAATACAGCTAAACCTTGCTTTTTTTACTTAATTATTTAATTATACAGCTTTTTTTTAGCTTCAGGGAAAAACGCTTTTTAATCAGAACTAACTCGCTTACTTTTTTCATTAGTTTCAATATTCCAGGTCAAACTTGCTTTTACCCAATGTTCTACCATACTACAATAAATATTAAAATGCACTGGTAAAAAAATGGTCTATTCTACACATATCCTACACATATCTTACATATATCAGATACTCAAAATGTAGAAAATCATACACAAATAATACACATATCATATACATATCAAGAACTTATATATATAGTATACCTATCAGGTACCTGATATATATATGATATATATATTAGTACCTGATATGTGTATGATATGTGTATTATTTGTGTATGATTTTCTACATTTTGAGTATCCGATATGTGTAAGATATGTGTAGAATAAATCATTTTTTTACCAGTGATGTTCTGCCATTCTTTTATTATTCCCATATTCCTCTGCATATTTAATAACCTCTATCTATCTTTTGTTTTATAAAATATAAGTTTCTTTTACGTTTAACAACTTGTTTTACTTTACGACGAGCAACTTTTATTAGCATTTTTTATTTGTTGCACTTGGCGTAGTAATTGATATAATAAAATAGGTGTATAAACTAGTTTGTGACTTTTACATGACGTATGTTAAATGATTAATTATTACAGGAGTCATATTAAATGATCAGTGATCATATTATTTAATTTTTTTTACTAATATGAAATTTAAACTTTTAGCCATACATTTTAAAAAAAGTTGAGCTACTCAATAATAAGCAACATTATAACAAAAATATGTTGCTTATTTTTGGAAAAATATGGTAATAATCCTTCTAAAGTATCATTTTAACCTACTACATATACTTTATCAATCACATATATTTTACAATACTCTATAAATAGGATCGATAATATGTATGCAGGAAGGTTAAGTTAGCACTACATCACAAATCAAGTCTGATACTTTCTGCATTGACAGCTTTTTGTCCAATTTGGCTTGTTATAGTGGAGTTCATCTAAAGCTGAATTCAATCATGTAACTTGACATTTTATAAATAAGATATTTTTTTATAAACCAAGATTAATGTAAGTATAAAAGTTATAGAATAAGTGTATTTTGGCCTGCTTTATAAATTTACTTAGTGAAAAAAAGCTGATTTTAAACACCGTTTTTAACTTTACATATGAATGAATAACTGATCTTTATCAATCATATCCAAAAATAGATGATAAAAATGAAAAAATTCAAATAAGTCAAAAATGGTGTTCAAAACCAACTTGCACAGTAGGCTTAAATACATACTATGTGTAATTTGAAAGTTTTATATACTGGCAAAAAGGTTTATTTGTAAAAAAATAAAATTTTTACAAGTCATGTGATCAAATCTGGCTTTAGAATGTCCCGTTATAACACCAACAATTTTATTATTAAAATTCCACCTCCACGTGACCATGACATTTAAAGGGATGTGAAAAAAATAATTTTGTGAGGAAAAAAAAACCTAAGTCCCTCAAATAAATATAAACAGTGAAAACGCGGTGGGGTGTGATGCCGGTGATGAATTTTACAAAATCACGTGGGGGTGGAAAATTTGTTGGTGTTACTGGGGAAGCTCGGCTTTAGACGACCCCCATAGCGGGCTTTAGTTTTTACGGTTTACGATAAACATTACTACTGTATTACTAAGCAGAAACGTTTTGATTCCATGATTACCTTGCTGATCTTTCAGTTAATATACATTGCTGGTTTGCTTTTGTTTTTATTAGTTATGGACGAAAAGGAAAACACGATATCAAGTCCAGACGAAAAAGCAACGTCTTCCTCTCTGACACCTTTACCTGAGGCTAAAACTATATCTGGTACTAATACCATCAACTTACCTCAACTTGCCTATCTTCGTTTAAAACCCGCTAAGAGTACAGATTCTCTTACACACCATCCATTGTTAAACCATGACGATGAAGAAAGTGATGTGATTTCAGCCTGGTCCAGTCAGCGAAGCAGAAGATCGTCCTCGACTTCTTCATCCTCGTCTTTGCAGCCTAGAGTTTCTATACATCCCGTTCCAGGCGGCTCAGTAGGCGGATTGTTACTTACGAAACTTCGTGAAATGAATGCGGGCTTCGATGATATTGTACATATGTTGATTGCAAAAAAGGTTGGAGACTGCATGTCTTTTGACTTTTGGTGGAACGTCTTCACCTTAATGTGGTATCAAAGTTAAGTTTTGCAGTGTCTCCAAAATAAAATTTTTTTGGTTGACACATTATTGTAAATTTTGTTCTGGATGGACACTTCTCGTGCTGCTATCAGGCGACACTTTTACTTCCTGCGTCTCAAGTTACGCCTTTCGAGAATATTGACCGAATTTACCTAGAAGATCATGTTGTTATTTCTCAATCAACTGAAGGTGGGGCCAAAGTGATAACTTTAAATGGGCTAAAAGGTTTTATACAACAGTGAGTATGCTTTTTAATAATGTAAATATCTTGGCTTTTCTTGTAATATATTCACAAATAATTCCATATATACAAGGGATGTTTTCAAAGCCGTAGGTTTAATATCTACAGAACCAGTTGATATTAAGAATTCCAGGAGCCACAAGTGAGTTTTATTATATTATTTTCATTGAAAATTTGTTTAGGCCTAAATTATGCCATTCACGGAATAATTTCATATTTATACAACTATATTATAGATCTATATTTGAAGCTTTTTCTAAGCCCGATCTCTCTTATGATTATCCCTCAATTAAAATTTTACATGATAATAATGACATCCTTTTACATGGTATGCCCATTCAAACCATAGTAATAGAATCACCTATCAGAACCAAAGAAATTGCAGAGCGCATTGTGACGCGTACAGAAATGGAGAAAAAGGTTGAAGGATCTTTACCGGAGTCATTACTTGATGAGTATGAATTTTTAATAAAGAATTATTTTTAATTAAATATTAAGAAGCAGCAAGCTGATATTTATTTGTTTGAACATTTTCGTAGCTTTATTAGAGATTTTATAAAAAATCTTCCAAAAAACGAAGATTCTTCGATTGATCAAATTCAAGGATTATTTGATCGTGTGCGTAATGAAATTGAATATCAAATTGAATCTAACGGAGAACTCACCGAAGTCAATGACAATGATATAAATGAAACAATGAATATTGTTGAAAAATATGTTTGCACGGCACTTTATGATAAGTTTGTATCATTACTATTTGAAAATTGTGCTATAAGCTATATAACAAATCATATCATTTATTAGTTTTTAATTTTATTGAATAATTAACTGAATAAAGTGTATTCAGTCCAAAATGGTCAAACGATAGTGCTGCCGATGAGGCACTTTGTTCAAAGATAGCTTCTTTAAATCTTTTAGAATTAGGGCTATCAAATCTCGGGTTGGATATTAAACCTCAGCAACAAGAACGTATCGACTTTGCAGTGCAAGCAGCAGGTGCGGAATTACAAAATTTAGAACAAAAAAAGTCACCTCATGAGAAGCTCGATAGTCTCGTCCGATGTCACAGAATTGTAGTTGGTACGTCTTTTTTTACATTATAGGATCGTGAGTTTTAAAATATTAATTAGTAATTATTTTCTTTAAATTTCGTGTATATAGAGGCACTTAAAAAGAAATTGCAACAGTCCCTTCCAAATTCTGATCGTACAAACGATGCAACAGAAGAAAATTCATATGTAACGTTTCCCGTTGACGTCTCACCTGCATCAATACCCCTACCTCCTTCGCCTACTTCACCTAAATCACCTAATACGCCTAATATTCCTACCACATCGATTTCACCAAAATTACCTATGTCACCAACTTTTCCTAATTCACCAACAGATGAAAAAAATAGTTTTAGCGATCCTAATGCAGATGCGATATTCCCACTATTAATTTTTATAGTGGTCAAATCAAATCCAAAAAAATTGGTTTCAAACTTGAGGTTAATATTAAGTCAATAGTGTGTTTATTTAAAGTCGACAATTCGATAATTTTGTTTTAATATTCTATAGGTTTATGACGAGATATCGAGTACGAACTTTGTTGTGTGGAGAATCATCTTATTGTCTTACTAATTTTGTAAGCTTTAATAGCTGTTCATTTTCGCGATATCATTTCATTTAATAAATTTCTTATTTGAATTTGAATATAGATGGCGGTGGTACAATTTATAGAAAGCGTAGAATATTTAGCATTAGGACTATCAGATAAAGTTTCAGGGTTTGTAATTCGATAATTAACAGTTGAGTTGGAAATGTGATAATTTATATAACATAAGCTATATTATTTTAATTAATCTAGTGAATCCGTAAATGCAAATCCTAGTTTAGAGCAAAGAACCCGCAAAGTGGGGCAAGATATTGTTGTTGCTGCCGATAATAGTATAAAAGCTATTACAGGAGTCATGGATAGTTCCGTTAAAATGTTTGGAAGACTAATCGGTTACAGCGAAAATACATATATTGGAACAAATTCATTAGATAAGGAAAATTCAACTCTACTGAACATCAACGCGGATCTGTCAGAACGAAACTTTACAAAGGACAACAATGTGAATGATATTAAAATGAATCCTGGTTTACTGGAAGTAGGAGCGAAAGAACTAGCAGAAATAAATACAACAAATAATAACTTCACACACACTGAAGAAACCTTGTCTTCGAATGTTAATGAGGAAACAAAATCATTGTAATTATTAATTTTCATTCTTATTTTAGCAAAATAATTTATAGTAGTTAATAATTGGCAAATTTTTACAGTACAGGTCGATTAATTCCTTTTAATGTATTGCCGCGCTTTAGTAATGATCGTAATCATATAGTTGAGGTATTAATTTATTTTATAATTATTCTCTTATTTTCGTCATCTAAAACCTTAACTTTTGCGGATTATATAATTAGGAGAATAAGGAACAAAAGATTGAAAAATCTGTAAACAAGATATCTCCTCCCGTTCAAAAATTCTTGGATTGTCCAATTGACGAATTTCGTGTTAATGATGTACCAGGTTATATTTATGTTTATTTTTAATGAACCGTTCAAAAAAATTTTCAAATTATTTAAGTCTATAATTATTTTTCTAATAGAACTTTTAGCGGAGTATAAAAGATTGGCAAATGCAATTCGCGAACTTGGGCTTTTCTCCTCTTAGAACTGCTCTTATCTTTTCTTTCTTACTCTATTTTCGTTTATTTATTACAAATAAATTAAATCAAGTTATAATACTGTAATATTATTATTCTTATGAATCAAAAAAAATAAATAAATAAATGAAGGTCGATAATAAATTTTAAAAATAAACGGTTTATAAACGCGTTTCAAAGATAAATAAAGTAATTAATGGGTTACAAATTCCTTGTTGAATTCCCTAACATCAAAAAAAGAAAGAAAAAAAAATATATATATATATTACACAAAATGATCTTTTCAAGCAAACAATAACTATTAACAAACTTCAGCTAACCTTGCAATTACAAGTCTTCGAATTTCGCTAGTCCCTGCACCAATTTCATAAAGTTTTGCATCTCTTAGAAGTCTTCCAGTATCGTAATCATTAATATATCCATTGCCCCCAAGACACTGGATTGCATCTAAAGCAACCTCGGTGGCACGTTCGGCAGAATATAATATAACTGCAGCACAATCCTTTACGTTTATGAATAAAAAATAATTTTAACGGTATTATTTAAAAACAGTTATTATGAATGTCAAATACCCTATTAGAAACAAATCCATTATCACAAGCTCTTGCTACAGAGTAAGCGTATGATCTAGAAGCGTTGAGTTTAGTATACATATCAGCTATTTTCGCCTGAACTAATTGGAAATAACCAATTGGTTGGGCGAATTGATGTCGTGAATGTACATAAGGAAGAACAACGTCAAGTGCTGCTTGCATTAATCTGAATAAATGAAGAAGAACTAAATAACAAATGAATAACCTTCAAAACACAAGTGTTGAAGGCTCACCCTAGTGGACCACCCGAGAGAACGACTCTTTCAATATCTAATCCACTCATAAGTACATACACTCCTTTATTTTCTTCCCCCAAAACATTCTCAACTATAACAGAAGAACACTAAGTATCGCAATTATATTGTACAAATTTACTAAAATAATTACCAGGAACTTCACAGTTTTCGAAAACAAGTTCACAAGTGTTCGATCCACGCATTCCAAGTTTGTCAAGTTTCTGTCCTGTTGAAAACCCCTGAAAACCCTTAAAAATTTTCAATTCATAACTTACTTTGACTGCTCAAAATGATTGATTAAAATTTAATTAAATCAGAAACTATTTAATACTTTTTCAATTAAAAATGCCGTAATACCACGAGCATCTGCCTCGGGATCTGTCTTGGCGTATACAACAAGAACATCTGCATCAGGACCGTTAGTAATCCACATTTTATTTCCATTCAAAACATAACTATTCCCTCTCTTCTCAGCACGAAGACGCATTGAAACCACATCTGAACCGGATTCCGGTTCAGACATAGCAAGCGCACCAATATAATCACCCGAAATAAGCTAACCAAATAGTATAATTAGATTAATTATGATAACTAAAATGTGATGAGTCATGTATTTGTACCTTTGGTAAATATTTTGATTTCTGCTTCTCATTACCATTTCGGACTATTTGGTTAACACACAAATTGGAATGTGCTCCGTAAGAAAGAGCAACCGAACCTGAAGCTCGCGATATCTCCTCCATTACAAATACATGTTCGAGATATCCTTTATTTAAACCTCCATATTCTTCAGGAGCGGTTATACCAAGTAATCCCATATCACCAAATTTCTTCCACATGTCCTAACAGAAACATTCAAATTTTTTAAGCCTGAGTAATTCCATTCGGTAAAAAAAAAAAGACTAAAATTTACCATTGGAAAAGAATTCTGCTTGTCTATTTCAGCTGCTCTATTTCTAAGTTCTTTTTGGCAAAATTGGTGAACAACTTCGCGAAGCTAAAAGATAAATCATTTTAGCCAAAATAATATTATTAAGAGCAAACTATTAATAAACAAACCTCGTTCTGTTCCTCGGTTAAGCCGGCCACATGTACATTATACATAGAAACATAAGTACGAAAATGAGGAAAAGCTATACCTACTTTCTGCTAAGTTAAAAAAAAAAATTGATATTATCTGAAAAAGTTATGGTTAGCAAATTTTTACTGGTTTTTTTTCGAAATTACTACTAGATATTTACCACAGGTGATCTATTTAAAAATAATAAAGACGACGCACAACTATGAAAGCTCTTAAAGAATTTTGTGCCAGAGCGAAACATGATTTTTAAAAATGAAACCTTATTACGGGTTCCTCAGAATCATGTTTGATTTTATCTAGTGTAACGTTACGTGCTACAAGCCTACAATTTAAAAATTATATAGTACCTTCTTCTCATTTTCATTTCATCTTTAAAAAAACATGAGTGCAATTAAATCTCTCCTTCCACCAAAAATTTCGGTTAGTGGAGTGACTGGAGCCTCAGGCTCAACAGCAGCACTTAGCGATCTTTATTCGAAGTTACCCAAAGGACCAGCTCCAAAAGTTCAGCCACAGGGATTTTTTGGACGGTATTATGCAAGGTATATTGCTACTAGTTCGCCTGCTCCCATTTTACATGTTACTCTTGCAATTGGTTTTATTAGTTATGCCTTTAATTATCATTTCCATTTAAGTAAGTAATAAAGAAAGCTTTTTTTTCCCTAATAATCATTCAAGTTAATATATATATATTTATTTTATTATTAGAACATCATAAAACGAAAGAGCATCACTAATCCAATTATCATTGTCTATAAAGAAAATAAACTTGCAAGTAAAGTATAATTGTTTCAATAAATGTATATATATGGTTTTTCTTTAATAAATATTGACTTTAACTTTTATACATATTTTTTTAAATTTTAATAATAAGGTATGTTGGAATTCAAATGTCGCAATATAAAAATGCAGTGAACTCCTTTTTTTTGTGGTTAAGACGGATATTTTCGATACAATTTTTTTGTTGGTTATACACAATAAGTTAAAAGGATCACAATCAAACAAAAAAATATGTCTAAGTCTATCTATACAACAATGTTTTTAAAAGATGTTTATTTGAAAAAAGTAATAAATAATGTTCCTTATGTTTATTTTCAGGCCGATCCATTTATTCACAAATTAAATCCCTTTTCGCTTTAATATTTATTTTACATTGAAGAATTATTAAGTTCATAAAATTGATTTAACAAACCAATTACTCCACCATTACGCGGTTTATCGTGTTCATTTGATTCATTTATTCCAGCTCCACCTATCCTTGCACCCGGTAATATAAAAGAATCACCCAATTCACTAGTATAATGTTCTTGACTTGAACGAGGGGAATTTAATGGGCTTGAGGGTGGATTGCTTATACCATAACCACGATAAGATCCGCGTGTTATATGAGATGGACCAGCATGTGTTTGGCCATCTTCCATGATCGAGTTTAAGTCATCACCACCGCTAACACCTCCAATTCCGGCATTGGTATAATGAGTTGTTGATTGAGAGCCAATTGGATAAGTGAAGTGTACGTTATTATTACTATTGCGTTTGTTGTTATTATTAGTTGTTTTAAGAATAGAATCAACTACTGATGTACGCGCGGCATTAGGACGTTCTGGGTGAACCTGATTATTAAATTCTGTTAAACGACTAAGATAAAGAGATCCAAACGGATCTGTTGGTTCCCAATCTGGATGATTCGCCTATTATAAAACAATATCAGTTATTCAATAATTTTCTATCGTAAAAGATACAATATAGATTCTAATCACCTTAAAATTTAAAAAACTTTTCTCCATTTTACCGTCTTTCGAAAGATAATATTCGTTTTCAACCTCTGATGCTGGTGCACCATACTATTATAGAAAATTTGAAATTATTAAAATCCAAAATATGTATCAAAAAATACGCTACGTAATTAGATAAGAACAATACCTTAACATTGCCATGTTTTCTGAAATCAAAAATTGCAAAACTGCAAACATCACCTACACCATCTACATGAACAGTAAATTCGCGAAAGAAATCTATAATTTGCTGTACGGCAAAAGCTAAAAGTTAAGGGTAAAATAAAAAATGTTCAATTTTTTTCAGTTTTAATTACATAACACGTATATAAAGGATATGGCTACAATCAGCAAGAGAGAACCAGAGTATGAAAGGCGTAAAGATAACACTGAAAATCTCTTGAATATATAATACGACTTTAACTTCAAATAATTGAATGAATTCTCTTCGAACCTAAACAAGTTAAGAGTTATAAAATTTCCACAAAAAAAAACTAAAATAAGATACTATAAAGTTACTACTTCATCAGTATGTAATCGTCCTCTCCATTCGTCAGGAGAATAATGCGTATGTTCAACAACTTTTTTTAATCTAGCTTCCGGATCAAAAACCAAATGATCATCGGGAATCATGCCACGACTAACTGCAAATAATGGTACTAAAACTCCAGTATAAAAGAAAACTGTTCGTCCGGTTGTAATTTCGAAGCCGAGAAAAAGATCTGGATCAATATAGGTAGCTAAAATCAACACGGCTGTGAAAGAACCAATTATGAAAAGTATAAATCTTTTATAAAAAAATTCAAAGGTATTAGTAATCTTACATAATAAGAATTTACGAATTGATGTGATATGTGATGACTACTACCTTATAAATAAGATAGTTTTTGCTTTGGGAAATTGATCGATATATTTATTTGCGGGTTTATAGCTCTTATCTAATCTTTGATGAAATAAATGTGAAAGTTCATTAAATTCTCTAAATTTCCATCGCGCAAATTGTGTCCATTGACGCGAACCAAAAATAGAGCCAGGATCTGAACGATATTCCTAAAAAAAAATCACACATATATTATCAAAAGATAATAACATAAAAGATGAATAATAATTCTAAATTATTATATTAATCTAACCTCAAAATATCGGAAGAAGAAAAATACAAGCAGGTAAACTACTATAAACGGCGCCGAAACAAAATTAAGAATTCCCATAAAAATAATTCGATTACGTAGCCTAAATAAATTAAATTTCCTTGATAAAATAAAATACACTAATAAAATCTCGCAAATATCATGTTAAGTGACCTACCCATGAATTAGTTTTTCTCTCTGCACATCTTTTATAAATCTCTTCCTAATTTGCCCATGGTCATTAAAAACATAATTCATCACGCACCAATTTAAATTCCATTCCATAGTCTTTGTCAAAAAATTTTGCTTTCTGAGAAACGGGATTGGTATTGTTAAATTTAACAAATCTTTATTGAAAAGTGCTATTAAATAATTATCTTGACGCATTATCCTATTAGTAATATTATGAGCATCTAAACGTTGTTGCGGTCGACTATTAATTTGATGGCTTGTATATGGATTATTGTCTCTTATCTTAATTATCCGTGAAACTACTTCTTGCCATGAAATCGTTTGCATATCAGCCTAATTATTTAAAAATTTTAAAAAATTATAAGATGAAAAAAATTCATCCCGTATTAATCATATTTAATAAATTATTAACATACGCACGTCAGGGATATCAAGAAGATACGTGTAAAAATTGTACATATCAATCAATCCACGGATATCTAATACAAATCTAACAATTGTCCATATCCAAATACAAGTAACTAATACGAGAAATAGTTTTGTCCATCCGGATAATCTTAGAATGCAACAAATAATAAATGAATGCTCGCACACTTTAACTAAATTAATCACTAATTATACTTACTGCCCAATACAACTTGGTATTATAACCCGCGACAAGCTATCACTACTACGAACTAATGAATAATCTACACATCCAAGCAAAAAGGTTGAAAATCCAAGCACAAATCCTATAGTTCTAAAATAAAAACAGTGAATTAATATTAATTTAAAATTTATTTAAATAAGTGAGTAAAATAATTTACAATAAATTTAGAAATCGACTTAGTAAAATACAATATATTCCTTTTCCGATATAATATGAATAAACCTGATAATGTCATAAAAAAAGCATGAATTCAATTACATTTGTATTGAAACAGAAAAGATACTTCCGGGACTTACGTGTGCAAGGAATAAATCGAGATTTTCTACATTAACCCATTTCCACATTGTTAGCTCTCTTATGTCCATCCCCGGTTTTGGGTTTAATTTCTTATGACGCTGAGAAGGCATCTCAACAATTAAGGAAGGAGGGGCCTCATTACTTTCCTGATCCGAAAACGCTAACTCTTCATCATCGTTTTCGGGCAATTGATGGTATCGTTGTTGTCTTTGATTTGATAAAGGTTGAAATAACGGGGTTCGTGTCCGAGTATTTTGTATTGTTGGACGTAAAACATAGCTATTTGATTCCTCTTCATGATCTTCATTATCGTCCTGAAAAGCAACATATGGAGCATCATTTGCTCTAAAACGGTTAAAAATTGATTGATCGGTCATTTTGGTGAAATGAGATTGTACAGTTGATATTTTTATATGTATCTGTCGTTTATAGTACTGCGCTAACCAATAAAACTCCGATTGAATTCTATTAAAATAGAAATAATGATCGTATATGAATATTGTACGCGCGCCCCAGTGATTTTTGCGGAGAATGAACATACAGTATTTTGCTGATCACTGATCACTCAATTATTTTTTGATCTTACCTCTCTTCATTTTTTTGATCATAAAGTGCTAAAGTGCTTATTAATATATAATGTTTTATTAGTAATTTGAAATTTATGATATCTGTTAATAAGACAAATATGAAGTGAAATTTTTTTTACAATTATTAGATAGAAAGTACCTTTTAATATTTTACTGAATTTAGTTTTAGTAAATCAAAATACAGTTAAATTCCTATATAGTTATATATATACATCCTTTTATAGAACTGACTTAAAATATAATAACTACTATTACAAACCAGTTATAGTTATTATTACAACAAATATTTAATATATATATTACTTTTATTAATAATTAAACCCTTTCATAATTATTCTTTTTGATTTTTCAATAGATTTTCATGATTTTCATATAATCTATAGTACTATGTAAGTTATAATACAGCATACAGTCAAACTTTACATAACGATATGTCAGGACATATGAAATTTTTAGAAAATATCGTTATATCAAAGTTATACCAATATTTATATATTCTCACATATAGTGGGAAAATAAAATTTTATTGGTATATCAAATTTTTAATAGTATATCAGTATATCAAATATCAGTATATCGAGGGTAGACTGTATATAATAATAAAAAAAAACACTTTTTTTCAAAAAAAATCTTATATTTTAGTATTTAGTCAATTTATAATTCTATTACTAATAATTTAATTAAATTGTATAATAAGAGCAATAATATTATTATATAATATCCATTTATTACTAAAAAAAATAAAAACTATTGTAAATATAAAGTAGAAACCCAAAGAAATTCATTTTTATAATAAATAAATAAATCAGAATTTTTGTTGTATTATAAATAAAATGGAATTTTTATGATTTTTAACAATTTTATTATAATATATAATAACTAACCAGTTATTATTACATATTTAAATATGTAAAAAACTAGTAAATTATTAATTATTTCAATTATTTTTTTTTTTTTGCAAGATAGTGCAATTCATGAGTTTATTAGTTATATAATAATAGTACAAAAATTTCTGATATATACATAATTCTGAACTGGTTTCCCATCCTATAGATTACTCTCATGCCCTACCATCACCAATATGGAATTCACCTATATCCTCCTATAGTAACTATTAGATTATATAAGATCATTATTATCATATGGCTTTAGTATGTACTTTCATTACCCTCTAAACAAAAAGAAAAAGGATTATATCTGTATTTGTACATCTTGATATTATTATATACCTTTCAAATTACCCTATTTTCTTCCCTAATAAACTGATTTAAATATTGTCTTATTTTCCAAGAGCAATTGACCACTGTTCATTATGTTTAAGAATTCTCTTCCCTTTAAATCATATGTAACACCTTCTACTTGCTGAGTTGAAATCTGTTCATATGCAATACGTTGGTTTTCTGGTATTTTTTTTTTTAGGTCTTGCTTCTTGATCCCTTTTGTATGTTTCTATTTTGTTATCAGATTACAACATGGTTGCCAAATGATTCTATAAAATTCATTAATAAATATTTCTAAAAATAAAGTAGTAATTGTTAGTATAGCTTTTTTTGACTTAACAATTCACTAGTCGAAATAAGGCAAATCGGCTAAAAATCGGATATCCGATTTTAGGTCAAATTACGGCTGAAATATGTTCAATTCTTACAAAAAAAATATATTCCAATTGTTATCCGATTGACTGCCAATCAGATGTACTTCAGAACTTAAATCGGACATAAATCAGAACTAAATCATACTAAATTCAGAAAATTATTATATATAGAAAATTCGATTTAAATTTATTATCGTTATATATTAAGAAAATTTCTTAATGTACACTAGTGTTTGAAACACATATCACGTGATTCAATAAAAAAATTTTGTAAAAAAAAAATCTAATAAATAAATCTTTAAAAGAAATATATATTAAGTGTATTTTGGTCTGTTCTGCAAATTTACTTAGTATGTCATAGATGGTTTTGAATGTTATTTTTGAGTTATTTAACAATTTTTTTTTTACTTTTTTTTTCGTTAAATTTTTACATTAAATGATCAGCATAAAAATTTAATTTTTTTGGAAATTGTGTTCAAACACATAGTGTACAAATAGAAATCGTCATATATTAATTATCAGAAATATTTATGAATAATACATGAAAAAAAAATTTAAAATAAATGTAATTGATAGTCCTGCTTCATTCAGTTAAATCATCACCGGCTGCATTTTTTTGACTATCGATTAACACCTCTTCCATTTCTTCACCATAGTCTTCATCTTCGTCGAAACTACTTTTACTATCGATTTCTGTATCATATAAAAATCCTTTTGTTCAATATATAACTATTGTGAAGCATCTCAGGGTGCATTCGGTTAAAGTATTGAACTTCATCATCATACTGGCGAGGTCGTTATAATTTTGCCATTTGAATATCTGCCAAATGTGAGTCGATGATGTTTTGAAGTAAATTTTTTAGCTAAAAAAGACAATATAAATAAAATAAATACAAAATAAAAAAAAGAACGAGAGTGATATATCGAAGTATAAATATCGAAGTATAAATATCGAAGTATAATAAATATCAAAGTATAATAAATATCAAAGTATAATAAATATCAAAGTATAAACCTCTTGTGATCACCAAGAATAATCATAGACGCATATGATCGTCTTATTTGGATTTTCTTCATCTAACTCACTGATTTCCAGCGAGTGGTAAGATCAATTTGCCAACATTTTTAATAATTAGCATTTTTCATAACCAATTATTCTTTCGTCACTTTTCCTATAAAGATCCTTTGCAGTCTTAATTCGATGCAATTTTTTCTTAAATGATAAATATATAAGAAAATTAGCAGCATAAATCATTAACATGATGATAAAGGAAAAAATTTGACGATTTTACATTTTGTACGCGACTGTTATTGTGAACTCTGCAACTGTTCTCGTCGCTTTTTCCACTTTTTTTCAGTTGTATTTGTGATCTTTGCGACTTATGGAAGGTGCTCAACCAGTTCGTCAATTGTGCTACTGAAGGTTTATAATTCAGAAACATTGACCTTCAAAGTTCAAGAATTAATCTACTGCGAATTTTAACATTTTTTGGACTATTAAACGTTTCATTATCATCCAAATTATCATTAGGT
Organism: Oehlia diaphana; assembly: GCA_003833135.1. NCBI lineage: Eukaryota > Fungi > Glomeromycota > Glomeromycetes > Glomerales > Glomeraceae > Oehlia > Oehlia diaphana. The sequence continues at coordinate 21,721 of QZLH01001337.1, forward strand.
TTAATAGTTTTGAGGATTATTTTCATTTCAATCTTTAAATTAGGAACAATTAGTATAAAAGTATAAAGACTGTACAATTCTGCCTAAAATTATAAAATTACAAACCCTTGCCTCCTTTTCACGTTGTTCTTCTTGTTCTTCTTTTGGTTGAATTTTGGCGTAGTGTACTGTCTTCTTTCCTTTTTTTACCCATCCGATTTGAACTGTTTTGCCAACCGTTCTTCTGGAACATCAATAACATCAAGGCTTTCAGATGATGATCATATCTGGTATTGTTCAAGTTTTGTTTTTAATTCGTTAACCTCTTCTTTTAAGTCATCATTTTCAGAACTGAATTCTGTGTTAACACCAGCAAGAAATTCATTATCTTCTCGTAAGTGAGCTATTTCAGTGGCAACGACAGCTATATGTTTGGTTAATTCATTATTTCATCATTCTAACTGTAAACACTTCACACACAAATCGGATACTTCTTAAAATAACCTCTGATTCTCTGTATAAAAATGTAAAATCAACAAAAAAAAATACTAAATTTAACTGACAATATATACATGATACAGACCTGTTAATGCATTATCATTATCGCAGGTAGGTTCATTAGTTTAATATCTGACTGGAAGCTAAAGATTTTTATATCTCTCTTTTACACTTTGGATTCGTTCATGACTTAGTGCAGCAGATAATGGTTGAGTATTAGACAAATCTGGAAGCCAAAGATTTTTATATCTCTCTCTTACACTTTGAGCTCGTTCATGACTTGGCACAGCAGATGGTTGTTAAGTATTGGATGAATTTTTATTGATGTTAGTAGTTTGAGCTCGCTCATGAATTGGGGTGGCAGTTCCTTCAACAGCTTGTTGGATATTGGACGAACTTTTATAAGTTTAAGCTCGCTCATAAATTGGCGTAGTAGTCCCTTTAACAGCTTGTTAGATATTGGACGAACTTTTATTGATGTTAGTAATCATTTTATTTTGATTATCACTAGCCAAACCTTTTTCAGTATTTTTATTTTTTCTATTTTGGCTCATTATTTTTTTATTTTTTTTTTGGTTGCGAAGAGTATTAGACGTTAAAACTCTAAAAAGAAAAGGTTGATGAGAAAAAATGAAGTTTTATTTACTTTAAGAAACTTTCACCATCATACTGATCAAATAGTTTATTTTATTATTAATATTATTAATCGAACGATTTGAACACAAATCGGCATTATGTAATATTTATAATTTAAGTGATAGTTGATGATTTTAACAAATTTAATATAATTTAAGTATTATATTGACAATTAAACTCTAAAAAGATTAAACTCTAAAAAGAAAAAGGTTGGTGAGAAAAAATGAAGTTGTTTAAAAAATTAAACTTTAAGAAACTTTCGCCATCATACTGATTGATCGAATAGTCTATTTTATTATCAATATTATTAATCAAATGATTTATATTTATAATTTAAGTGTAGATTGATGATTTTAATAAATTTAGTATTACATTGACGCAGTTGATTTTAATAAAATTTATTCTAATTTAAGTATTTTAAATGAATTATATTGATATTATTGATATATTATTAACAATTAACTTTATTTCGAAAAATGTTCACAAAAATGACGAGAAAAAGATTATTATCAAGTATATTCAATGAAAAATCAGCTTCTAGACCTCATGCCATATCTTCATCATGTATACAAAGAACCAGATCAGTATCAAATATAATTAATGAAGAATCTTTAAATCAATCTTATTCTACATTATCACGTATTGGAAGGTTAGTTGCATGTAATTGTTCTGAATGTAATGGACAATTATTAGATCTTTATACAATAACTATCCATGAAATTAACCAAGATTTAGAGGATGATGATTCAGAAAGAACAGAAGTACATCTACCTGATGAAGCTGAATTGCCTAATGACGAACCATACGAAAATGCCTCAATATCAGATAAACTACGAATGAGAGAATCAGAAGCTGAATTGCCTAGTGATGAACCATACGAAAGTGCTTCAATATCAGATGAACCACGAATGAGAGAATCAGAAGCTGAATTGCCTAGTAGATAACGATCAAGAAAATATGTTCGACCGGTTATAATTGCTGAATTAGGAGATACAGTAGATGATAAATCTTCTAAATCTTCTGAATATACTACAGAGGAAGATGCAAATATTGATGATAGAAATGAATCATCCAATAATGAACCATCTAATGATGACGAATACCATGAAATTTTTGAAGATTATTCATGTCCACCTTTCGAACTATTTCAAGACTCTGATACTGAACAATCAATAAATAATTGGTTCTTATGGATATTATTATGGATCATGAGCTTCTGAACCAGGTTTAACTTACCAGAAACAGCTACTGAATCATTGATAAAATTCTTGAAGCTTGTTCTAATAGAAATTAGTAGTCCTGATTTTGACACATTTCCTGACACTTTATATCTAACAAGAAAAGCCCTTAATCTTGAAGAACGGTTTCATAGTTTTGTGGCGTGTTCTAAATGCCACAAATTATACAACAAACAGGAAATAAAAAGTTTTCTCCAAAATGAGCAACCTGCTATCATGAAGTATTGCCATGTCGAATTTTCTAATTCGACAACTCAAAGATTAAGGTTGTGCCAAATACCTTTGGCACAGAAAACAACATTGTTAAATAACCAAATTTCAATCAAACCTGAATTATTATTTCCATTTGTGAGTATTAAGCAGCAATTGGAAGCAATGTATCGTCAACTTAACTTTGAAAATTTTTTAAGGTATTGGATAAATCGTCCAATTTTCGATAATATCCTAACTGATATATATGATGGTGAAGTTTGGAAAACTTTTAAAGAAACGACAGATGAAAGTTTGAATAATTTTTTCTGATCTGATGTTGCTGATTTGCACCTCAGATTGATTTTGAATTTGGATTGGTTTCAACCTTTCGACGGCACAATCTACAGCACTGGAGTAATATACATTGCAATCGATAACCTTCTGAGGGATGTCAGATTCAAGCGCAATAATATCTTGATTCTTGGCTTATTACCTGGCCTAGATGAAGTGAGTTTACATAAGATTAATCACTATCTGACACAAATCATTGATGAGTTGAAGTCACTTTGGGAAGGAGTGATATTAAATCAAACGTATGAATGTCAAGAAGGGAAAAGAATTCGCGCAGCTCTGATTCTTATTTTATGTGACATACTGGTTGCAAGAAAAATTTGCAGACATATTTCCGCTTTGGTGTCATGTCATAAATGTGAAAAGAAGGCAAATTATGAAAATCAGCAGCATAATTTCGCTGGGATAAATGAAATGGACGAATGGTTTCATTGTTAAGATGCTATAGGATAGAGACGCTATAATTCAGACGCAACAAGAAAGTGATTTGTAAAGCAAACTGGAGTTAGATGGTCTGAATTATTATGTCTACCATATTTCGATCCAATTCAGTTCATTACAATCAACCTGATGCACTGCTTGTTTCTGGGCATCACAAAATGGATTGTAAGAAGACTTTAGATCGAAAATGGCATATTATCAACACATATTTTGAAAACAGTTCAGAAAAAAATGGATGAATTTAAAGTTTCAGCTGACTTGAGTCAAATCCTGGGAAAAGTCGATTGTGAAGATGGGTTTTCAAATTTTACTGCAGATCAATGGCGAATATTTTTTACAATATATGCAATGGTCTCTCTCTGGGAACATCTTTCTGAGAATAACCAGAAGATTCTCGTGAATTTTGTAAGAATTTGTTCAATTTCAATAAGTCAAATTATAGAAGTCAATTTCATGAGAGAGACGCATCAGAGGCTAATTAACCTAGTGAAGTTGATAGAAGAAAATTACGGTCGTGATAAAATTACACTGAATTTACATTTATCATTTCACTTATGTAAATGCTCACTCGACTATGGACCTTTATATACATTCTAGTATTTTTCCTTTGAGCGCATGAATGGCATATTAGGTATAATATTTTAAATATTCTTGTTACTTTCTAAAATAATGCATTTTTATCAACTTTTGTTTAAAATAAATTTAGGCACTTTTCTGAATAGCAAAAGGAAAATTAAACCAGAAATTATGCGCCGCCTGATGTTTGATAATCAAATCAGTAATATCATTAATTCCAGTATGGAATCAAAGGGTCTAGATTTGATTAGTAATAGACCATCTATTGGCTCTCTATCAGAAGCTGACCAATTTTCTGCTGATGAAATGAGACGATTTTGATTGACTTCAAGAAACATTCATGAATCGACCACCACAGAAAAAGAAGCATTTCCGAGCAAAATGCTCAGACCAGTATTTAACGATATTGTAATGTCAAGTGATATGCTTGACTTAATAGTTGAATACTACATGGTGATCGAACTACGAAATGATTGAATTTCGGAAAACATTTGGAGAGAGTGCAGAAGATTTGATAATAGTTCAAGTTAAAATGAATCAATTTGAAAGGTACCGAATTGATTCTGAAATATTCAGCTTTTCGATATCATCACGTCATGTAAAAAGCTCATTTATCTTGGCAAAATTTATGACAGAAAGTAGTAATATCGATTGCTACCCTAAATAAGTCCAATACTTTTTTACACATGCCGTTAATTTGCCGGATGGGTCATCTGAACATAATCTAGCATTTATTCGCTGATATAAACCTGCAGAATCATCAAATATTTGGTATCATTTCAAAATTAGAGATGACGAAATATATAATGTTGAATTATGGAGTACCAAGTTTTACCCAGAATCCCGTGACTGTATTATTCCAGTTCATCATATTCTTGGCCAATTTATATCAACAAAATACTGAATTTCAGGCAGGAGAAGTTCAAACATCTATTTAGCGGTAAATCCAGTCAATAGAAAATTTCATATTCACTGAAATTAGTATCTTTTTCAAACTTTATTTTGATGAAATGACATATAATTTCAAATAATACAAATATCGGAATTTATTAAATTTCAAAATAATACAAATTTCAAATAATACAAATATCAAAATTTATTAAATGTTAAAATAATACAATACAAATATCGGAATTATTAAATGTTAAATTTATATATAATATAATTATCAGAATGTCAAAATATTATAATGCATAAACATTGGAATTTGAAATAAATATCAGAATTTTGCACCACAAATCGGCTATACCGAATGTCATCTGATATGCAGCCGATTATTGATCATATCTGAAATCAGAATTTTGCACCACAAATCAGCTATGCCGAATGTTAGCCGATTATTGACCATATCCGAAATTTATCCAAAATTTGGCCAAAATTTGGCCAATTTGCCTTACTTCTGATTTGCCTTATTTCGACTAGTGGTAAGCAAGACAAGTATAGCTAATATAATAGAATGGCTAAAGATGTTAGCCGTAATTGATTTGCCGATGCTATAATATTACGGCATACAGCATTACAGTTATGACACTTTTCGTTAATACTGTAATTAGTCTGTAATGCTGTAATTATGCCGTAATGCTGTAATTAGGCCGTAATGCTATAATTAGATAGATCGTAATGCTATAATTAGGCTGTAAAGTTGTAATTTTTAATACTATAAAAATTTAAAATAAAAGTAATGAATTATAAAAGTAAAATTACAAAAGTTTATATGTCGTGTAAGTTTAATTTTTAGGGGTACATAAGACATATCGTATTTTTTTTTGCATTTTGTATACATGTTCATGTAAAGAAAAAAATTATATAATGAATCAAAATCCCTAGGGGTGTGTGGTTGGGGTGAAAGGTAGGAAATTTTAAGTTATTTTCAAAAAATTTATATTAAATTAGCATTAAATG
>QZLH01001338.1:10419-28640 GCA_003833135.1 Oehlia diaphana
TTTTTGGAAAATCAAAATTTGTGGAATGGCTATCACCAAAAAAGGATATGATCGGCATATCAGTTTTTATAATTCTGGCCAAAATTATAATTTGGCCAGAATTACTACCGATCAATAATAATCTTTGCGTATAACTGCGTATGATTGCGTATGACTGCGTATGAATCTTCGGAGAAAAAATGAATTAGGTGGTCCGTTATTTTTGCAAATAGCTGTAAACTGGCCAAAATTAAGTTGACCGATTTTTTTTGTTTTTACAAGATGATATAATAATAGTCCGGATCCGGTCCGGTCTGGGTTTTTTATAGGGTTGGATCAGTCCTGACAAAGACCAGTCCTGCGTCGGTCTTGGGACCGGTCTTCACGGTCTTCGGTTCGCAATCTGAGGACCGGTCCAGACCGGGGACTGATCCATATGATTAATATCCAATGAAAATAACTCATTAAAATAATTAAAAAACGTGCGAAATCATTTTATTTTTATTAAATTGCTTAATAAAAAATGTTTTTGCAATGTTTTTTGTTAAAATAATTAAAAAAATGTCGTGAAACGTTTTTTATTTGTTAAATTACATGTCAAAAAATGTTTCGCAACGTTTTTTAACTGTTTTAATAAAAAAACGTTGCGAAACGTTTTTAATTATTAAATTGCATGTTAAATAACGTTTCACAATGCTCTTTAACTGTTTAATAAAAAAATTATGCAAAACGTTTTTTTATTTGTTAAATTACATATTAAAAAACGTTTCGCAACATTCTTTAACTGTTTTAATAAAAAAAAGTTGCGTAACATTTTTTTATTTGTTATATTACATGTCAAAAAATGTTTCGCAACGTTCTTTAACTGTTTAATAAAAACCATTGCATAATTTAGAGGCTTAAAATCATGGGGACAAATTTCTTAAATTTAAATCAGTCCGATCCCGGTCCAGTCCGGTCCAGGTTGAAAGACTGGTCTTTTTAGGACCGGACTGGACCGGACCGGACTAATCCAACCCTAGTTTTTACAGCAAAATTTGAAATATAGTGGACACTTGAAAATTTTTATTGTCAGTACTCGGGTTACTCGGCTAGTTGGGTTATTAGAAAAGATACATAATATATGATGGCGTAGTATAAAGTATAATAAAGTATAATTGTATATACTATATAATGTAATTACGTTATATTAAAATTTAATTAAATTATACCTGTGTTATTTTCTTTGATTTTTTGTATGATGCCAAAATAATACTAAATAACATTTTCATAGGTATTCAAACGAAATTCCGAAGAAAATGTCATTGTTCAATAAAAGTCAGATAAAGTATGTTAAAAATATTTTTTATTCATTAATTTATGTTATATTGATGTGTTTACATATTATATAGTATATAAAATTACTTTTATATATGTTTTTCTAATAACCAGACTAGCCGAGTAACCTGAGTACCTGACAATCAAAAATTTTCAAGTGTCCACTATATTTCAAATTTTCTGTAAGTCCGGGCCGGGCCAGGCCGAGTTGTAAGATAGGGTGATGCAGACCCGGTACCCCCCTTTTTTCTGAAAAAATCTCCATTTTCTTTTGATTTTACAGCTAATTTCAAAAAGGTCGAGACACTTAACAAATTTTAAAGAACTCGGTAATATTCAGTAAAGCTTGATATAAAATAAAAAATTATATGCTAATTTTGGAGTAATATTCCGAGAATGGTGATATAATTTTATCTTATTTTGAGCTTTACCGAATATTTTCAAGTTCTTTAAAATTTGCCAAGTGTCCCGTACATTATGAAATCAGATGTAAACAATCTAATTTTACACAGGCAATTATCCCCTGATCTCATACCTACTGGGTAGCAAATTTTATATGTATTTATTTATCCGTTTCTAGGAAATTTTGCGGTAAAAATTAACTATTGATTATACTATAATGGACTGATTTGAAAATTTGAGTAATTCGGAAAGACTTGCTATTTTCCAAATGAGAAAAATAAATCTCAATATTATTTTTCAAGTGTAACAGTAATAGTTCCGAATCTTTTTAAAATTTAATTATTTTTTAAAATCTTTTAAAATGAAAAAAAACAAAGCTAAAGAAAAATAAGATTCAAATATAAAATATACTATATTTTACTCACAATATACTATAAAAAACTTACTATTGTGTAGATAAATCAATTATCTCCTGACTAATTTGAATAGTAAAATTTTACTTATTCCAATTAGCCAGGAGATAAGTAATACATATTTTTTTTTTAAATATACTATAAGTTTTTAAAACCTCTAATTTATAATAAGAAATTTGGTACACTCCCGGGTACAGCATCAACCGACCTCTTAAATTTGCAAGATACCCGGGGGTGCTGTGTCCCGCGATATATGGTAATTCAACAAACGAAATCAGTACTATCCAATTAATACAGTACCAATTTCAGAGGAACAGAAACAGTTTTTTGAGAACTGAACCCGAGAGTATTATCATAAAAAAAAAAGCCGAATTTAAACCATACACAGAAAGATAAGACATTAAGGAATAAGGTTAGAATATCTCAAAACGTATGCTTTTATATTTTATTAATATCTAAATACATTCTTTTTTTCGGCATCCGAAGCGGCTTGTTGCAAGAAGTCGCGTGAAACTTGAAATTTAGATCACGTACTTCATTAAATAATCCTGTTATATATTTCCAAAAACGTTAAAATGATATTTATTTAATTAGGTCAATTTAATGAGTTATAATTAAACATTGTTTTTTATTGATTACAAGTTTAAAATTAACAATTTAAATAAAATCATTCAGACCTCCATACAATCACCCTATCGTACGTATAAGAATACCTCTTTATAAGAACCTATTTTACTAACTACATATCTCTTTTATTAATAAATTTTTATTTAGCAAGTATAATATAGAGATTACAAGAAAGTTACGAATTTGCGACTTTCATTTACATGGAATAACTTTTTGGAGAGTATGTATTACTTCTTCATATACTTTTGCTTTTTTAATAGAAACAACTACACTTATTGCGGTATATTATAGTTAACTAAATGATATCAAGGAAACGACACTTGATCTGCACACATGACCCGGACGGTAATTATAAACTTTTTATTGATCTTAACGCCACACACCACCTTTTTTTTCATTTACGAAATATTTTTCTAAAAAATTGTTAACATCATATCAACAACAAAATAAGGTCTGAAAAAGAAATTATTTTAAATGTTAACGTTAAAATATTACAAGATCACATTCAATAAAAAATAAAAACAGAAAACATGGCACGATAATTAATTATGCGGGGATATAACAGAAACCATATATAATTCCTTAACCTCTTTAAGTAATACTAACGAATTTTATGAAAGAGAAAACACTGAATTAAACATGAGTTTAGGATTGAGTTATCAACATTAGTTAATAGTGAAGATATTGTGAAATATTAAAGTGTGAAGGCGTTATATAGTATCTCTTATGTCAGAAGGTGATGGTTACATATGTGTTTAACATATTAAGAATCAAGAAAAAGGACTCTTTTCTATTAACATATTATTGCAACTGATGGATTCTAGCAAAATATCCATCGCTAGATACTCCAAAATTGTAATTTTACCAAGTTTAGACTATATTAACATTAAATATTCTCACAAAAATATTACATCCACGTCCATAACACAATGTATTGAGAATAGTATTGTAGCATGTTTAATAATATCTAGCGAAAATTAAGTTAACAATTATAATAATTATAATATTGACAAATAAAATATTCGAAGTAGTGCCTTAATAGTTTATTATCATATGTAAAAGTAATAGTACATTAAAATAAGTTTTTAACATTTTTTTTTTACCGATTAGACGATCGAAATATAATTACCAGAATAATTTCACAAAAATTTTTTATTAACAGAATCAAAAATTTTCTATATTTGTTTTATATATTTATTATTCGTAAATTTAGTTAATATATAAATTTGTATATCTATACATGGATCAATTGGATTATGTGCAGGGTCGTTAATAAAAAATTTGTTAAATCCAAGTGGACACGCATCAGTATCAATAATGATGTAATTAGAAAATGTTAGAACAATATGTACAACATTCAAAATTCGTTAAAAATGCTGTGTAGGAAAGTATACCAATTTTGGTAAAGTTTTGGATGTGGCTTTGATATGAATAACAATCATCTTATTAATACTATCTCCAACTGATTTATTTCTTTTCTCAAATAAAAAAATTATTTAAATCCTTTATTCTAATTTATTTATTTTTTTTTAATTATATTATTTTAACACAGAATAGATCTTATTTATGACCATTTTTATCTTATATAAAATTTTTACTTTATTAAATATTCTTATTCATGACATAACATTTTATTCTTATAATATATATGTTTTTTTATTTTCTAATTTTCAAGAATATGCAAAATTATATGTTTTATTAAGAATAGATTGGGCAATTCTTATAATATTCATAATAACTTAATAGACATGGGAAGTAAAAACGAAACACAACGTTCACGTTTGCAGGTCCCTATAGGTCTCGCATGAGCTATTACAATACATAAAAGTCAGGGACTCAAAGTCAAAAATAGACTAGAGTTCGCAATAGGTCTTTCGTTCATTGCGGTGTCTCGAATACGCTCGCTACCCGGCAATCTTTGCTTTTAGGAGGTTCAACTTTGAAAGACTTCAATGCATTAAGAACTATCGAAAGAAGCTTGAACTTTGAAGAGGAGAGGCTACTTTTTCTGATAACCGAAGAATAACAAATGTGTATGCAATAGTGTCAAAGTGTATGCTGCGAAGTGTGAAATCGATAAACTTAATAATATTCCAAATTTATTTATTATTTATTATGAAAAAACAAGAATCTTTGTCCATGGAATTATAATATACTGTATATTAGATTATACATATGATGAGAAAATTTAAAATAATTGTATTGAGAAAACATAGTTAATTTTTTATCTTATACTCTTTATGTCGAAGAGAACATCATCGTCCATTGCCTTTAATTGTCAATATGGATGAGACGCCAAAAGCATTTAATTAATCAAGTTATACAGAAAATTGAGCAACGTGATATCATATTTAGATCTTTGGATTATTTATTGAAACTGGTCAAACATTAATCATTACATTCCAAAATACTTACAGTATAAAACTCCTAATAATATTATTTCCTTAATCTTAATAAACCTTAATATTAATTCTAATGTCACATCAAAGTTATAAAATATATATTTTATTATTATGCTTTCTTATTATTTCATGATAAATTAAATTATCTTTATTTATTTATTTTTTTATTTATATAATTTAAATAACTTTAATTATTTTGTAAAAAAATAGTTTTAAAAATTTTGTAAAACATATCATATAATTATTATTCTAATTACTCTAAAAACTACAATCAATTGAACTTCTAGAACAGAATGGCAACAAAAACTAGTGCAATATGTATTCATTATTTAATTAACATAATAATCAGAATTCGTTACGCCAGTTCAATTGCGCTTAAAATGGAAAATAACGAACAATGACATTACAAGAAAAAAATTATTATGATAAAGAGAATAATTACAAGGTAGTAAAGTAAATTAATTATTTAATAATAAGAAATCAAAGACCACGATACCGCAATCAAAAGGACAATATGAATGTATAATGTAATATCGAAAAATTGACGTTAACAAGTCTCCGCGAAAACCATTAACATCACGCTTTCGCTCACGCCTATTTTACCTTCGCGAACAAAAGACACTAATGCCTCACACTTTATGGAAATATCAAGCAGAAATGATTCTATACGACTTAATAACTCTTGAATATAACATATTTTCTCTAAATTCTATATAAGGAAATATGATATTATAAAGGCTTTTATACGAGATTTTTAATAATCAACAATCATTACAGATTACCATATTATACGCGTTTTAATAAAAATAGCCTCGGCAAACAATATTAAAAAGGATTTTAAATATATAACTTTTATTAAAAAAAAAATATTACTCTCTCTATATTAAACATTAGAATTAGAATCATTAGTTTTTATACCTACAACGAAATTCAATAAGTTTAACACTAAGCTTTCTTTATAAACATCAAAGGAGAAACTGACCAAAAGAAAAATATCTTTATCAAGTACTATATTTCTACCTTTGTACTTTCTACATTTTCTCCAATAGACATTCAATTATGAATGTCGGCCAGCCAATATACTAATATACATACTAAAGTAAGGTTGAATGTACCATTTAATAATGATATTTCACTTCTTAATCGAATGTACTTTAAGAATATGGAGGATTTATAAGATATTCATTTACGTATTACGACTCAAATTGATCGTCCTAGGCTAAAATCATTTTCAAACGACATTCAAACGTAGACAGTTTATCGCGTATACGTCAATAGTCGAATCGATTATTTATCACAACTCGGAAATATCGCATTTTGGACTTTATTTTTGGATAACCCTTTTTGATTGATTCAACCATAGATTTAGACACACATTTCCGGATAACACGATATTTGGAAGACTTGACATTAAAATTTTTTTACCAGACGTTATTTATTTATTTCTTTTAATGAAAAAATGTATGGTTCAACGTTTTCATTTAAAAATCAAAGTGATAACATCAAAAAATATATATCAACTATAATATAATATAAGGAAAAATGATTTATTACTTATAAAGATCTATACGAGAAGATTGGTAGGTTGGCTTAAACGCAACCTTCTACTATTATAAGAGAATTCGTATTAAAATGTGTATTTGCAGCATATGAAGTAGTTTTAAAGTTCCACATAGAGAAGGATTTTACTTTACAAAAATTATGACCGGTGAATATATATATACTTTGTTACGGTTATATTTGGAATGGACCATTTAGAGATATAAAGGTATAACAAATAGAAAGGAAAGAATTAAGAAACATTCGGAATTATATTTATTTTTTAAGCAAGTATAATAAAGAAAGCACTATGCATTTAGAGAAAGATTTCACAAAATTAATAACTCATGTTTCTGGCCACTTTTTATTATTTTAGCCAAAAATTAACTAATTAATTCATATATAAAATACTCAAATTATTCAATTAACTATTGCTGCATAAAAAATATACTTAATATTGTGCGAATTTTACATAATAAATGATAACGTGTAATTATTAATATCAAAATCTGTAATTTTAAATTTCTTAATAACACCTAATTTGATATATTTTTCAATTATTTTCATATTTTCATAATCTGTATCTAAGCTAGTTTTATCATTTTCACATCTAATAATTTCCAAAGAGATTGACTTTTGTGGTATATGACTCGTCCAATTTATAAAAAAAAATTCCAATTCTTCTGGAAGTAATCTTGATTCTTGATAATCATATGTTATCACTATTTCACACAAATATTCATGTGAATAATTTACTATCATCTCCAATGCCTTTTTGTCACTTAAATATTCATCACAAAATAATTCAATACTTTCTATATATTGACAACTAATAAGAACCATTTTTAATGTTTCCAATTCTTCATTAGTAAATATAGTATAAAGTTTTATGAGATTTGGACAAAACTTTGCAATTGCTAAATTAAATGAATTGTCATAATGATCTAAATATAATTCTTTCAAATTTTTTCCATTGTTTTCTAAAAAATTAATTAAAAATCCAAATTTTGGACGTGCAAATTTAATTATTAAAACTTGTAATTGTGGAAAATTTGCATATTGTAACTTTTCAAAATCAAGATAAAGGGTAGAATTAAATGATAATTCAAGTTTTTGTAAATTGGTAAAATTTGTTATAAATGATAATGAATAATTGCATGTTCCAGCAGAAAGATATAAACTTATTAAAGTGTTAGGAAGTTTTGTCATTAATAAGGGAATATTATACAGAATGTCATCTATATTACAATCTATTATCATATAAAAGGATTTTAAATTTTTCTGAACTGAAATTAATTCTGCTAATCTAATTGGAATATTATGACATTTAATCATTATTCCAATTAGTAATAAATTATTACATATTCGTGATAGTTGATAAAAAAATTTGTTGGAAATATCTGAACTACAATGTAATTCTGTGAGATTTTTTAAGCAAACTCTTTCTTTGTTATAACGTAACAAATTTAAATTTATATTTAAATTTTTTAAATAACTTAAACTTTTTAAGGAAGAAATATTATTCATAAACATTTTTAATATTTCTTTTACCACTAAATAAGTATATTTAGTAAGTTTACGATATGAAATAGTTTGTTGATTTCTAAGAAGCAACTCAATTTTGTAATAAACTTGATTAATTGATAGAATTTTACAAAATGTTGAATAATTAAATGTTAGAAATTTTGAATTTGGTGTTGAAATATTAATTCCATTCTCATTTAAAATTTTTTTTGATTCATTTGGAAGACAGGCAATTAAAGTATTAAAATTTGAAGTATTATAATTAGAAACATTTTTCCATAAAATTCTCACTGAAACTTGACACCAAAGTTGATTAACTAATAAGCATGAACTTAAAGTAACTTTATCATCATCATCTATATATTTAAAAATCTCGTTTAAACAATCAATATTAAGTTGAGACATTTTTGAAACAAAATAAGTTCACCCGTGTTACATTAACTCCTGAAATATATATATACTAGGGAAGTGCTATGTTGCACAAATTTATGATTGCATTTTGTACCCTTTTTTACGTAGAAACATTCCTTTTTGGATAATTCCAGCTGGCATTATGTATAAACTCTAGATCGGAAATCGGAATCACGTGATACAAATGAAACTGAAACTCAACATCGACGTGATAATTATGAGTCATCTACCAAAAGGGACTTCCAAAGAAGTGCACTATGCTCCTCCCGTAAAATTACGCATAGCACCATGCCGTACCACAACCAACCGGTCCTATCATGGGACTGCAGAGAAAGCTGGTACCCACGAGCTTACTAAAGCAAGCATCTATGCTCCGACCCTTCGCATAGTATTATACCGCTCCAAACAAATACCCAGCCAGCCCTACTGTGAGACTGCAACAAAAGTTGGTACTCGCAGGCTTACAAAGTAAGCATGCTATGCTCCCACCCATGCATAGCATCATGCTGCTCCAACAAAAGTACCCAAAAGACTACCTGAGAATACCTATAATACTTCTTTAGATAATAAACGTACGAGTTGAGAGGGTAAGTGAAAAAAATGAGAGAAGAAAGGAAGGAGGAAAAGGAGGCGAGAAGAAGGGCGAGACGACAAGAGTGAGAAGGTAAGGGAGGGAAGGTTGAAAGACGATAAAAATGTGATGATATAAGTGGAAATAGTAGTTTTATAGTTATACTCAGTATAAAAGTTTATGATACACGATCAGTACTATTAAATCAACAAATTATTAGGGCCGTAGTACTTTAATAATGATATTAATAAAAATTTTGATTTTTATAAACAATTATCTTTTTTATTAGAAATTTTTTTATTGAAAATTTTTTTTTTTTTTTTTTTTTTTGATATCCTTTATAAATAGGTAAGGTTACATTTTTTTCCGTTTGTTTGAGAAACATTTCTTGTATACTATTAACATAATTAAAAATGAAGTGTATTAAATATATAAATAATTTAATTTATATATTTTTATATATTTAAGTGAGCTAAGATATTATAATTAAATTTTTAAATTATGTTCGTTAAAATTTAATTAATCTGGAGCTTTAAATATTATTTAATGAATTCATTCTTTTATAGACATTACAAATAATTTCTCTGGGCTTTGTAATTCTGTATACATTATTTTATACTGTGCATACAGTATATGATCGATTTAATTGTCCATTAATATTAATAATAATTATTTTAAAAATATATATATTTTTTAGCTAAGATACATGATGCGTCATGAATAAATATTTGAAAAAACAAAGGAATATGCTGTGGTAAAATACAATTTCATTTTAAAAAGGAAATGATTTCATTATTTCAAAAGTGAAAAAATTTAAAATCTCAATTATTACGATCTAACATTATATTCATCTTCCAATCGTCGGTCCAGTAGATTTAGACTCCGGTAATATGGGACTATGAACTTTACTCATCAGACCAGATAACTTTGCTCCAATCCACTGATATCCATGATCAATACTTTGTTGTAAATTTCATACGAGCAATTCTGTGTGTTTTTTTAAGATAGGTCTTTTTATGTTTGACTCTTGCACCTAATCCATTTCGATGTAAGGTCCTTTTCACTGTACTTTCACTGACAGTCTGACTCCTATCTGCTTTTCAAATTTTTCTTTTTAATAGCTACTGCATTAAGTACACTCCCTTGTTGTAATATACCGCAAAACATTTTTGGACGTCCAGATTTAGGTTTATCTTTAAAGGTTCCAGTAGCATCTTTACACTGCTTGATTCTTATAACAGTTGATTGCGAAATTTTTTCTTTATCCACTACATACCGGGAAGGATAACCTTCTTCAAGAAGAGCACAAATCCTAGACCTTTTTCGATAGATCAAAAACCATAGTTAGTTTATAAAATTAAAAAGGAAATGATATGCTACAAGGCACCTTTTTATACTTTTTCATTGTTGCTTTGAAGCATGAAATAAATTGCTTATTATTGAAGAAGTTTATTTTAGTAAACAATCAAAAGAAAAGGATCGCGTGTTTTAAGAATTTTTACATATGGCGAGTGGATTTTTAAAAGATGGACGAGATTGATAAAATAAGGTATGCCGAATTTATTAAATTAGAATTTGTACCTCCATGACCACTGTGTTACGAAAAGTTCACCATTTACATTTTTCATTTCGGTTACTTTTGACCGCCAGTGTATATTAAATCAATAGCAAAAGTAATATTTATTTTAAAAGATACATAATAATTAGTAAATTAACATATGAGCTGTGTATTTACTAGCAGTTATTAACGAATAATTTTATTCATTTATTTTTTAAGTGCAATGTTAAACATAATCATGTATTTTGACGAATTCTTTAGGACTATACACACATTTTCGAGGATAAAAAAAATCGCCACCGTGAATTACCCTTCTAGAACAATCCCGTACTTTTCCAAAAGAATTAAAACTTTAAAATAAAATCTGTAATAAACAATCAATCTTTAGCGTCTAGCAAATAACGTGAAAATGAACATTATGTGTAACTTGATGGAATAGTATCAAATTTACTATAAAAAAAGTATAAATTTAAAGAGAAAAGGTAAAACATTAACGAGAGTGTAAACTTTTGAAATAAATAGCTAGATGTTTAATGCTTTAGAATATTATTTTATTTTTTTTTTTAAAAAAAAAAAGACTAGAAAAAAATCGTAACAAAAAATGAAAAAATAAATTTTTTTTATTCGCTTATAAAACTCAAAATCGCAATACGAATTAAGTTTAATTTGATATACGATATATTTAAAATAACTTCTTTCATTTCTATGTAAGCTTAATAAAAGTTTATTAAATATTATTCTTATATTTATCATAAATTGAAATCCTTTTTTCCGAAGCGTCAAGTTTTAAAGAATATAGTATTTAGAAATTAATATCTAGTAATAGTACAGTACATGTAAACTAAGTAGAACGAAAGCTTGACGATAAAATAAATTATTATATCCACTATAACTGATTATATATACAAATCAAAGAAGTGGATCAGATGGCAGAGAATATTGCTGGAAAACCCAGGTAGACGTCTAAAAAAATCTCTACCCGGTGTAATGCCGTAGTATACATAGTAAATTTATTAACTATGTGGCGCAGTTTTATATTTAAAATTACTGTATAAATTTTATTTTGTTTAATTTAGTTAGTTTAGTTTATTTTATCACGTGAGTCCGAAACGACTCTAAACTATTGAGGGTCCGTAATGACCTTAAACTAATGGTTAAAATCAAAGGACATGAGTTTGAAATGACTCTAAATTATTGGTATAAATAAGGACCAATTAGAGTCCGCAATGACGTTAAACTATGGGATGACGAATGATCAGCAATATTAAGTATTACAGTAGATCATGAACTAGTGAGTATCGGGTAAATTATTGAGTATCGGATAAATTATTTATTAAGGAATATTATGAAAATTTGTTGGGAAAGCTGAAATCTTGAAAATAATTTTAAAATCTCCGGATCTACAAGGTTACACATAAACAAATATAAAAGGACGTCAGATATGACCTCCCCAAAAAGAATAACTTGAAAAATGGGAATTAAAATTATTACAGAACGGATAAATATATTAATTAAATTTTTATACTAATATTTATTTTATATATTATTAAACCAAGAATATTTTTGTATTTATTTATATTATTAATAAAGAGTGACGTTTGTTAATATCTAAGGTGGCAACGTGACTTATCACGGGCTTAGGTATTACACCGGGTCACCTGGCAGATGGGACCCGTGGGTCACCCGGGTGAAAGTCGGGTCAACCCAACCCGTCAACCCACCCGCTACCCACCCGTAATTCATATAAAAATTGCTCTTTATTTTAAAACCTGTAAAACATTTATACTATATATATATTGATTTCTTTTGTTATATAATAGCTTTATTATGATAAAAAAGACAAATTTGTTATATTTCAAATATTATTAACTCCAAGCTTTACAATATAAACTATTTTTTTTAACAAATAACAATTGGCTAACTACTTTAAGTTTAATATCATGTTTTGAAGATAAATAAGATAAATTTAACTCATTTTACTAATTTATTAATAATTAATACTAAACTGGAACTTTTAAATGATTAATAAAAAATTTAATCAACAACAAGGTGACTAAAAAGGTGACCTGACGGGTAATCTAAAAACTTTATAAAAAACGTATTCAATTTTTTTATAGGGAAGTACATATTTTGTATAAGATTTTCATATAAATTTGTATATATTTAAAAACAATAATATATTTTATTAAAACTACGTGATTCAGAAATATACCCATATTATATCATCTAATACTAATAATTTTTTTTTTTTTTATTTATATACCCATTAAAATATACTACATATATGTACAAGATATGGATAGATTGAAAACTCTTTCCGCCGATCCTTCATACCAAATTTTTATGAAAGATAAAACCAATTTTTATATAAAACTATACATAAAATATGACAGAAACTACAGTTTTATTTACAGGGGAGGGGCTCAACAATTATATGGAGCGTTATTTGGATGGTTTCACAAATATAGAGAGAGAGGTCGATTTCAGCTATACAGTATGGACAGCGAGAGAGAATATTATGCTTTCGAAGAATAATATTACGGAAAAGATGCCTACATAAAACTGGAGACAGCACCAAAGGAAATTTATGTAGCAACATCATGTATAAAATGCTATAGATTAACATATTTTACAGCGATATTTTATTAAAGAAGGGCTGTGAAGTATTTCGGAAAATAATAGAGGAGGTGCTTCGTGGACGGGCGCAGTCAATGACGAACCAATCCTTTCTTTCAGCTCATACAACAAAGAATTTTTATCACGTAATGGGAAGAAAAGAAGTGCAAGTTAGAAGCTGAATTGGAAGAAGAAACGCGCTTAATCAAGCTACAAGAGGCAGAAATAGTTGAGCTTAAGGTACAAATTAAATCACAGGAAAATGGGGAGATAGATACAAATAAGAAATTTTAAATGAACAGAATATCCAAATCCAGTAAGAACGGAAGTAAGAAAAAAGCCACAATCGTCACAAATCAACTGAGAAAAGATTATTGGCACAGATGGAAAGATTGTCGAAATTACAACATCCGATAATAAATACCTGGAAAAATATTTTGCCATACAATCACGTGAAATGATGTTCTACGATTTTCCAGCTTATTGGAAGGATGAGGAACTATATGAAATGTTGAAGGTCAGATATGTAGAGAAGTTGTCAGTCAGATGGAATTTTAAATACAAGACCGAGTAAGACCGTATACAGCTCAACGATGGAAGAAGATTTAAGTAAAGGTCTGCAAATGAAAGGACAGGATAAGATTATAGGGAAAGACGGTAATTTTACTATAGGAACTCAACAAAAGAAAATGCAACACAGCCAGAAGACGAACAATTTGAAGATGCATTGACAAGTCCTAAACTAAAAGCGGTGTCGATAGTACCAAGGAGCAAGGAAGACATGAGAATTATAACTATTATTTAAATAATGAATTTAGTAAAAGAATGAAAGAAATTAGTAATATCGAGGAGTCAACAAGCTCGAAAACTTGCAATAAAGATAATGTGAATTTGGAAGACGGTAATCTAAATGAAAATAAGCATAGTGAAAAGTCAGGGTGTCAGAGATAGGGTTCCGATGCACAGTTCGGGTTCGGTTTGAGTCATACCAAACCGAACCGAATTTTCAGCATCGGTAATCGGTAATTTACCAAATTTTCAGTATCGGTAAACTTTATAACCGAAACTGGCCAGTAATTATTGATTACCGATAAGATTTACCGCTACTCATCGATATTTATGTTTGGATAAAATAATTTTATTACAAAAACTATATTAAAAACTATATATATGGTCATTTAGTAAAAACCTATGTAAATTTATTATTTAATCTTAATTCTTTAATACATATACAATCTTTTTTTGCTATTAAATATTAGTAAATCTTCATTTATAAATGTTTATTTGCTAATGAAAGTAGTAAGAAATGGCAAGTTTATAATTGGATCAATGATCAATGTAGATAAATTCAGATCGGTAAATCAGTTCGGGAAATGATAAAACTGATACCGAAAACTGAAATTACCGAAACTGATCGGAACCTTAGTCAGAGAGCACGCTGATGATGAGTAAACAATTAATTATTCATTTAAGATTTAAACAAATTTGAGGATAAAGTTTATTTATTTATGCTTGAAATTGGTTTGATGATAACGTGGACGATTGGAGAATTTTTGGACGATTATCAAATACTTTTCTGGCAAGAGCGTAGATTGATAGACAGTGTTTCTTTTAATTTAGTTTTTTATATTTTTTTTTTAGGAATCTTAACACAATTTATTTTAGAGATTAATAAAATTCATATCGTATAACAATAAATTTAGAAAATCAAGAAAACATAGGATAATAATCACAAAAGGTTTTTACTTCAAATCACCGGGGGTGATCATCACCGTTATCAATTTTTACCGGCACTATATTTTTTTAATGCTGGTCGATTGTCATAATTTCAGTCACCGGTGATCATCACCCCGGTGATAGTTAGAAAAATTCTAATCAAACAAAAAAAAAAAATTTGGAAAATTCTTAGCTTAGTAATATGACGATCAAATTTAAACTTAACAAATTTTAGATTATTAGTTTTTTAGACCATTTAGATAGATCAAGGTTAGTTATTGAGTCATTAATGGTTTGCATTAATGGTTCTAGGTATTTTTGTATGTAATTATTAATCCTTCGTGTCTAAATAATTGATAAATAAAGGCTATACTGATTTTGGCCCTAGTTCCATTGATTCTGGCTGATGAATCGGTCAACATCTAGAATTTTTTGATTTATAATCATTTATAATCATCCGGATTCATATCTTCTACCGTCATTACATGGAATCCGAGCTAATTCCACATCGGATCCAATGGAACCTGGAGCGAAAATTAGTATAGCCAATAAATAAAATGCATTACTAACTAAAAAAAAATATATAAGATATTGGTAGTGGATATTTTACATGGTGTATTCTCAAATGTGTGGCATCCTCTATATTTATTCGTACGTTTGACTCCTCTCCAGCATAAATGATAACATCATATCCTAATTCTGTTTCAAAAAGTTTTTCATAATCACTTGATAATTCTGCCAAAAATATTGAGGACATCATTTTAAAATGTTTAGAAAAAAAAAAAATTATTTAATTGTTTATACTAGTTTTGCATATTGTCGATCCATAATCACATATCATCTTTGATGAATGTAAGGTAAGGATTACTTACTGATTTATTGAAAATTTTCATTAGATTTCTGTTCAAAATATTCAAATTAATTAAATAAAACCTACTCATTAGATCAATCAACTAATTCATGTTTCTTTATTAGATATTTATATAAGAGAAATACTAAACTTAACCGGAGGGAATTTTCCTCTCCCTCCATTTATTTCAATTTTTAATTAAAAATTCGAAATATAGTGGACACTTGAAAATTTTGATTCGGGTTACTCGGCTAGTCGGGTTATTAGAAAAGATACATAAGACGTGACAATCGTGACATATATAAAAAGTATAATTGTATGGAAAGCCGTCCTTGACAAAAGGTTGATGTCCAAACATCATGAAATATAATGTTTAGACATCATGATGGTATGTCTAGACATCATGTTTGATATATGTAGGATGATGTATGTTTGTACATTATTTAACATGATGTGAAAGACATCAACCGACATGATGTCTAGACATCAAGCTGATCAAATTACCAAGTATAGTACATTTTATAAGTTACACAAAATAAAATTTACTATATTTGGTAACATGATGTCTAAGACATCATTTCGGTTGATGCTTGAGCATCATGTTGAATGATGTACAAACATTATTCTACATATATTTGACATGATGCTCTAGACATTATCCTATGGCACGCCAGGCTGGACAGATGTTTAACGTAAAAGCTAAATCATTTGACGTTAACACCATATCATTTGACTTTGGAGTACAAAGCATTTGGCGTTAAATATAAACCATTTGTCATTAATTCCAAAGCATTAGTCATTAATTCCCAAAGCATTTGCCATTAATTCCAAAGTATTTGCAAATCTATAAACAAATTTCCTATAAAGGAAATAGAATTTCACGNTCCAGAGTTAATAAAATATGGATACATTCTAGAAGATTGGGACGTTGAAAACAGATTTCAAAAATTTTGGGAATGGTATGATACAATACTGGAGATGGGAATGAAAGTGGATCGCATAAGAAATGAAGATCTAGCAGGAGTAATGGCAAACTTTAGGAAACTGTTATACATGGAAGAAAGAATAGCCGAAGATGAAAAAGAAACGGATAAAATGATATTCATGATAACGAATTTAATTGAATATGGAAAAGTGCCAGAAAAGGAACCAAGAGTAGATAGTATAACAGCGGTATGGGACAGATATATACAGAAAATAAGACAAAGATTCATAGATACCCGACAATTTACAAAGGAACCTGAAGATTCAGAAAGTGATGAAGCTAAAAATAGCCCTGAAAGTTATGAATTTGAAGAAGGTGCAAGTGTCAGATATGAAATAATAGAAGAAGATGGTATCGAATGGTCAGTAGAGTTGTTAAAAGAGAGAATTAAAGATATGGGTGGAAGACTTGCAGATGAAGATATACAAAGGATATGGAATCTACGTATAAGGATGGAATTAGTATTAACGGAAGACTTCTTAGGCGCATTCTTTGAAAGGAAAAACTTGAGTGATGAAAAATTAAAAGATGAAATGAAAGATTGGTTAGAACAAGAAACCATAGAATGTAATGATTGTGGGAACAGAAAATTACCATATATGATAAAAAGTAGTACAGGACAATGTGAAAATTGTGAACACAAAGAATTATTAGAATTAAAGGATGACTTAGAAGAATTGGGTTATGAAATGGATATTTCAGAAATACAAAGAATAAGGAATTTTAGGATAAGTAATAGTGTAATGGTAACAACAGAATTTATGGAAAAATATATTCAAGTTATTGATTTGAATGAAAATGAATTGAAAATACAGTTGTATGAATGGGTAAATGAAAATACAACATTTTGCGATGAATGTGGGATAAGATGGATCAATAATAAATTTGATGACGGAAAAACCAAATGTAGAGATTGTGAAAATGATGAAAATGAAATTGATATCAGGATCAAAAGATTGAAACAAACATGTAATGATGCTAAAATAGAAGTAACTGAAGGAGAATTATTAAGATTAACCAGTATGGGATATACTGATGGAGAAATATTAGATTATGGATTCATGGAAATATTTCGGAAAAATAAAAATGAATTGGAGAAAAATTTAAAGCGGATACTGGATAAATTTTTGAGTCAACAAACTGAAATGGAAGACAGTGAAAATAGTGGAAATAAATCTGATGATGAAGAATCAGATAGATCTGAAGAAATTTTAAGTCCAAATAATAGTGATAACAATGAAAATTTTGAGGAACCGCAGGAAGAAAATAATGAAGAAAATATTATAAATAGACCTGATTTTGACTCAAGTG
>QZLH01001339.1:2497-25560 GCA_003833135.1 Oehlia diaphana
GTTACTTACGTCAGTTACATGGAAAAATTACTCATGCAAATAATAATTCCTTATAACATGTAACATGTAATCATGATGTGAGTTTTGTCATGAGTATATATTTAAATAATATATGTCTAGGTCTTCTTTATCTTCATTTTTAGGTCTCTCTGTCTGGGTCTTCTTTCTATTCTTAGGCTCCTTTTCTTAACGTCTTTCTTAAGGTATGTGGGTTGTTGTGTGTAGGTTTGTGTGTGAGTTTTTGTGTGTATTTCCTTGCTCTTTCTCTTTTGCTTTTCTCTTTCCCTCTCGGTTTCCCCTTTCCCTCTAGTTCTCTCTCATTCTCCCCTTTCCTTTCATTTCCTTATCCACCTCGTTCTCTTCGTTTTCCCTTTCTCTTCGTTTCCCTTTCTCTCTCGTTCTTCCTTTCCCTTCGTTTCCCTTTCCCTCTCATTCTCCCCTTTCCCTTCGTTTCCCCTTTCCCTCTCGTTTTCCCCTTCCCCCTGATCAATGTTGCTGCACCTCAACGTGGTGATCAGGTGACAAGAAGTTTTTAAAGACTTGGCTAAGTCAGCAACAACATAACTAAATAAATAATTTAAGACTATTTGATTTTGAATTATTGTGCAAAGATTATCCATAATAACAATTCTTAGGGACTAGCACGTTGAAGAAATTCAAATTTATGATTTTCTATGTTTTAAAAAGTCCTTTAAATCATATTCCTTTTTTTTCTGTAACGCTATTTTTCGTAATCAATTTTTTTAATGTTGTAATAAATAAAGATCCTGAGTAAATAAACATGACGGACTTTAACGGTTATCATTTTCCTAGTAAAATAATTCATTATTCATTATTCCAGGACTTAACAGTAATTGTAACCGGACGAGCAACAATAGTGACAGCATCAAACGTATCAACAATAGCATCAACGGTGGCATCAGAAGTTGCAAATCAGATGATTGGTTTAATTTTAATTTTTCTAGTTTTTTTAGAAAGAATAAATAGAAAGTTTAAAGCAATTGCAACCCTTGGACTGAATGATAACTAAAATAGAAAAATTATTTTAACTACGGTGGAGCAGTTCCTGAAACTGAAGCCCATTTTTTAGTGCACTGTAGCATTTCCTCCATCTATTGGTGCTGTTATTAGAACAGTTCCTCCATCTTTTAGTGCGATAGTTCCTGGAGCTGTAGCAACTCCTCCATTTTTCGGTGCAGTGTTTCTGGAGCTCCATCACTTGGAACAAATTGAGTATTTACTTCATTCATAAATTGAAATAAAATTGTTAAAATAATAATGATTAAAATAAAAAATTTCTTCATAATTAAAGAAAGTTATTTAAAAAACGACTTAATAGTTATTTGATTAAATTGTATATAAAATTTAAAAATTTGTGTTCAGTGACCAATAAATTTGGTTGATCGATGATAAAATTTAGGAAATGAACATAGAAGATTAACATTTTAATACAATTGCCGTACGTTATTATATAAATTAGAGTTGTTGTACTTTTAATATACAACATTCATACGAAGTATAACTAATATTAGCCTTTTTTGTTTTGTCGCTCGTAAAAATCTTTTAAGTTTACAACAATACTGAATAGATTTTAAATTCGCAATCGGCAATCAATTTGCTGCGTAAGTTAAAGATTTTTAAAATTTTTATTTTGTAGTACTAAAAAACAAGATTTCAAAGTCAAGTTATTGTTGTTATCAAACCTGCATTATAAAAAACATACTCTAATTGGTAACAACACTATGCACCGATCTTAGTATGATTAATTATAATCATTATCATTGTAGACAACAAGAATGATTTGGAGATAATAGCAAATAAATCCATAGTATATTTTACTGATCAATAAAAAATTTCCATCGGCCTTAAAATTAACATTTACTTAAACAAACATCATTCTCTCTAATTAATATTAACTTGCATTACAAAACAACCGTAAACACATCCGCCCGAAATACATATATTTATTACCTCAAATGTTGCGGTATAAGAATTAAAATTAACCGCAGGGTGATAACAGAAAATAAACATGAAATTAGTGATAGTTTATACGTTAACGGGTAGAATTTGTTGTATGACATTAAATTTTATTTAAATGTACGTTAATAATCACAAGAAATATGATTATTGGCTCTGGAATAAATTCCCAAGCAAATTTTAGTTGGTCCTAAGAAAGATTCGAAAATCTATTAAAAAACTGGATAGAATTAACGGAGACTTAAGGAACTTACAAAAAACCTTATCCAAACTTCTTCTAACTTACTTCCTCCCTCCTCAATCTTGAGGATATATACAATGAAAAATTCCAGTGGAAGACTTGACTATGCGTCAACTTGTGCATCGGTTGACTCGTACTTCGGTTGACTGAGTCGACTCAGTCATCCTGCTTACATAATTGATGATCATAAATGAAATGTCCTAATAATATAATCTATTGTAACACTAGAAAATCTAACAAATAAAATATACAATATAAAATAATACATAATAAAATAATATAATGAAAAATAATAAAATAATTAAACTAACTAATCAGTTCGTAACAATATCATAAATTCTTGTGCAACATCAAGATTAAATTCATTTTTTTAGAAGCTTGCTAAATCATTTCCATTCCATACCTTTTGTCATTTATTTATTTTCATTCCTTGTAAAGTTTTATTAAATAATTCCTAATATGCAATAAGTTTAGCTATAAAATAACATTTAATACAAACAGATAAATAAAATTTCACGTAACTAGCAAACATATAGATACTAGTAATTAAGCTTTACTTATTACACGATTGATATTGATATTCTTTTATGATAAAGTAAAAAAAACCCTATATTTTATATGCAAATTTCGTCCGCTAAATTTAATTTATTATCGCCGATGGACTAAATTTAGAATGTGACAATAAAATATTGTTAATAAAATATTATTTTATTTATTATCAATTTTACTACCACTACTATCATCTTCAACATTATTATCTCTGACCAATGATGCTGATGTGCGCTGTGCCGCACACAAAAATTTTACCTATGCGAGCAGTGCGCACAGTTGCGAACAATTGCCGTACAGTGTCAAATCATTTTCTATCACATAATTCACGTTCACCTCGCAAGTATAAACACCAAATACTGAAAATCACCTCATGAAAAGTGTTTCACAAATTTAAACTAACACCAATTAAAAATGGATTGTTTAGAAAACTTGCAATTTTCATTCATTTGTTTCATAACAATGAAAAAATATTTTTCATCTGTTGAAACACATCCACCGCAAAAGGTAAAAATAAACAGTGTGAACCTTCTGGTGAAGCTTCATCAAGTGAAAAGCCAGACTCATCAATACCATCTGGTAAAATGTTAAAAATAGAAGTAATCTTGACTCAAAATGGATGGATAATGGAAATGATGCTGGAACATTATTCATGTTTTGTAAGTGGTATCAATGAACTTGCGAAAGGAAAGAATAACAAAGTATTGGTCGGCATCATAACCATCATGAGCATAAAGAAGTTGAAGCAAGACGAAATCAAAATATAATAAGGATTGAATTTTTAAATCAATTAGATACTAATAATAATCAAAATTATAACGCAAATGCAGTGCATATATTTCATGGCAAAAAAATACTTAGAATTATCAATTAATAGATTTCCATAGAAAAAATTCTGATATTATGAAACTTTATAATACTCCCGAAGCCTTACAATTACCATCACTTCTTATAAAAGATTCACCATCAGAATCAAATGATTATGGCTCTCACTTCTCAAATACATCTGCAAAAGAAATTGAAGAAGCAATTGTATATGTAATCGAAAAAGCATTATGTGAAGAAATAAGAAATTCGAATAATTGGAGTATCATGATCGATGAAACGAATTCTATTACGGATGAAAACATTTAGCTATTGTATCTCGGCATATCTCTCATAATGTACCAGTTACACGATATTTAGGAATGGTTAATTTGGAATTACATTAAATTTGAAGAATTTTATTATTGCTAAGGGGTTAAATATTACATTTTGGGAGCCACTTTGATTGGCACAAAAACAGGTGTTGTTAAACGATTTGAAAAAATTAATCCTTTTATTACATCTGTGCATTGTATTGCACATAGATTACATTTGGCTGGCAAAGATGCAGCCAAACATATCTCTTATTTTAACCATTACGAAACTTGTATTAAAAGATTATATAACTATTTTTTCAGATTCTTTTCGATGTATGCAAAATTTAAAGATGATACAGGAGACGTTAGAAGTCCCTCAATTAGCTATTCTTAATATAATTAATACAAGATGCTATCAATGTCGAATAGTGTAAAGAATTTACACCAGATATTGGATTCGGTGATTGATGCATTACGTTACGATGTTGAATTTGATTAAAAAAACCATTTAGCCAAGAATTTACTTGATGAGTTAGACTGGGAATTTGTATCTCTACAAAATATCTTGCAGATTTAATGTTTATATTGACGAAATTAATTAATGTATTTCAGAAAGAATTCGTAAGTTTTTGCAGATATAAAAATTCATCTGGATACAACATATGATGCGATAACAGCTCAATTTATTGGATTTGATGGATCTACTCCCTCATATGGCACTCATTTACAAAAATTTATGCAAGATTATAATATTTTGCCAGAAAATTTACCTTCATTTATTAAAAGTTTTTCTGAAGCAATAATTGATAGCATAAAATCAAGATTCCCTCTATCTGATTTGTATCATTCTTTTCCCCCAAATTATTACCTATAAAAGAAAGTGAACTAGGAAATTATGGTAATGATGATATCAAAAAACTTTCTGATTATTATGGAGTAGATAAGATGGACGATGAGGAAAAAATAACTAATAGTGATAATATAAAGCAAGAATGGGGGTAACGAAATATTGTATAAATAAATTAAAGGTCGAGATGCAGCAGGAGGATGGGAATATGTATCCAGACTTTTCAAACAAGTTTCCAAATATTTCTAAATTAATTAAAATTTGGTTAATTGTTCTCTTATCCAATGCGCAAGTTGAAAGAATATTTTCTCAGCACAAACTTACTAAAACCCGGTTAAGAAACAGAATGAATATTGAATCATTAAACAAACATTTAAATTTAATGATATTACTAAATGGATCTGACGATTTTCGCAGGTTTGAGGCATACGATTATTGGGCAATGAAAGTACGTCGGATCAAATTAATGAAAAATATAATGAAAAATCGTAATTATCAAACTTCTTTATTTGTAATTTTTTCTTTTTTTTTACGCTTTTTTTTGTGATCTCGTATAAACTATAACATATTTTACAGGAAAATAAGATTTTGGATTGATTTTTGGGGTGAAATTTAATTTGATTTCTATAAATATTACCAAATTCATAATTCAAATAAAATGAATTTTAATAAAATTTTAATGCCACACAGTAATTTTTTTATGATTTGGCGCAAATGTGTCACCGCGGAGCAGCTGTGCGCAGTTTTTTCATATAATTTTACAAATTGTGCGTCACAAAATCTGATAAATATAAAATTTCTTTTTTTTAAAACCCAGTGCCGCACACATGCTTTACTATGATTAAGCGCAAATGTGTCACAGCGGAGTAGCCGCGCACAGTTTATTACACGTTGTGCGCCGCCCGCACAGTGATTTTTTGATAAAAAATAAACATGGGTGGAGTGCTACTCATTTAACACTATTCTTGTGATAGAAAGATAGATAATTCTCCGATTATTATCAATGGTGGTTAATCCGCAAACCATCAATGTTAATGAATCTAAAAAAAAGAAACAAGTGAGTACTATTAAATTAAACAACATGAATGGTTGGGCAGCAAAACCTTGACACACAATTTATATGTTGAAAACAGAGATAGACGTTCACAGTAAGCAGTCTAAGACCGCATAACTGTGGCCACGATGAGCTTCTAGAGCTCTGAAACCAAGGGAAATAAATCCATGACAAGATATCACAGTGTTAGAGGCTGATAATTTGTTCCTCCTTCAGAACAATAGACCTCACATGACCCGTGAGGAAGGTGCATAATTATTCCCGCTGTAAATGAATAGAATAATAGTCCCCACATCTTGTCATGCTATGGTGGTCTAGATTTTCCTTCTCAAACAGCATGAAATTTAAAGAAATAGTACCTTAATTAAAACTGAACATTATGATTCTTAAAGTCCAACCATAAAAAGATTTTCAAAGCTAAAAGATGGTGAGATCTTTTGTTCGCCATCCCTTACTTCCTCCACTTGTTCTTAATTTCACTGTTGCCTGGGGAGAGTTGCATAGCATAAAAGGTTCAGGCTTGGAACGTTAGTTGGGTAAGTTGTCTGAAGTAGGACGCGACATACTTTTTGCTTTAATATTATAAAGTATTTCAAAATTTTTTAATAGAGAAATGCGCTACTGATCTACTGGTCCTTTTATAAAAAAAAAACAAGTATAAACAAGTATAAAACGCGAAACGCGTTAAGTAACGCGTTATCAAAATAAATTTAATGGATTCATGGGAGTCATGCGCCGCACCACAGCCTTACCACGTGATACGCCATTCGCATAGATACTGACTTTACTCCTTCCGAACAAACTTAGGATTCTTTAAATATCTACGACCACTGTTTCTGTCAGTGGGCTTCTACAGGCAAATCATTCGAAGGACCAACAATTGTAACCTTAGAAGCGCAAGTATCTATTTTTTATTTTTTTATTATACCCAAAAAGTTGTGAACAACAATAATAGGAATAATTTGAAATTAACATACACGAACTAATTGTGTTATTGCTATTAGGATTATATTCAATACCAGCAGGATGACACCCGTGAGTTTTTCAACATATATAAGGAATAAAAATAATAAACAAATGAGAGGTATCATTCGTACGAAATATTACAATTTTCTTTTATACAAATTAAATTGCTGTTCATTTAGTAAGTAACATTTCAAATATCTGATACATTAAATAATTAAATAAAATAGTAACTTTCTATATTATGCATTGTGTTATACAATAAATAGTATTTCATATTATGTAAATATTAAATACCGAAAAAAATTAGTTAATACAAGATGTAACAGGACTTGGAGGATGAACAGGTTTCTCATTTTCTTTACGATTACGTTTTGATTGACAAGACTGTACATGTCTTGATATGATCGTTCGCTCCATATAACAACAATATCCTTCCCATTATTCATTCAATAATTTGATAGACACAGCAGTTTTCCTCTTGGAATTAAGTGAAAATGTAATGTTAATTTAGAGCTTAGAACCGGTCCAATGTCCATGTCGAGTGAAGCTCTTCGTATATCCATTAATTGGACAATTAAAAGGTTTTTGCCATGAAGATTCAGGATGTGAAGTTGCGTTATGATGAGTTCTTTTATGTCTCGTCAATTGATCGGATCTGGAGAATCTTTTGGAACATTCATTCCAAGTACATTTATGGGGTTTTTCTCCAGTGTGAGTTCGGATATGTAGGTTTAAATGTTCCAGTCTGTTGAATTCACGAGTGCAAACTTAGCATTTATGAGTTTTAGGGTTTCGGGATTTTGTTGGAGTCCTATTATTTTGATCGCCTACTTTCGACGCGATTTTTTCATCTGTTTTAGCGAGGTCGTTAGACATTACGAAAGGATTCGATGGAAGAAAAAGAGGGTAAATAATTAATAAAGTGATGTTTTAAAAAAATTTGGTAAATTTATATAAAAAAAAAAATTTATTTATTTATATTTATTATTGTAACTCACAATTAGTTTATATATTATTGTTATAGTTATACATCTGATTATCGTCGGTGAACTGTTTGTCGGTAAAAATAATTGTAAATCATCATTGAATCTTGGCAATAGTCATATGCTTTAGATTGATTGGCAAGATTTTCCCATGGAAAAAAAAATAATTCCATTATAAATATATATATCGGTAAATATTGTCGGATTCAAGTAACATGTCATTTGACTATAATAATTTATTATAGTATGTTCGACTAGCATATGATTACGCAAATCCGCCGTTAAATAGATAAAGAATTATATTTAGTCAAATTGGAACAATAAATAAAAAAATAAAATTTTATTATATGAACGATGTAGATCATTATATTGTAATGCATAGTCTAATAGTGAGTGTTATTGTATTTATGCCGGATTTTCTTTTGACGTTTACGCTACTATTACTATTGTACAACCCTAGCCATGGCGAAAAAAAGGGACTGACACGTGACTGCATTTTATTCATCACAACCGTCACACCCCACCGCGTTTCCACTTTTTATATTTATCTGAGGGACAGTTTTTTCGAGTAGGTAAAAACTTATTCGTCATCCTTTATCCGTCACTGTCTATTTTCACGTGTTAGTGCATAACGCCGTAATGCGGGCTAAAAGTCATGTGTCAGTCACTTTTTTTTGCTATATTATTACTATTGTTTATGACGCTATTTGTTTCTATTAGTGCATGTCTGACGCTTCCTTTTTGAAACTTTTACTATACCTTCCAATCCAACCTTTGATAGTTTTTATTGTTGGTATTTCTTTCAAAACAAGTTCACCTTCTGTAATCCATTTACTTATAATAAAGGTTATCATAGAAAATTGGTCCTTTACTAATGATTTTTACCTTACTTTTTTCTTAAATTCTATTGGTTAATTAGCTAAAAAGGATAAAATTTCCTTTTATAGTAGAATCTGCAAAGAATTTTATATATGATTTTTACCTTAGGCCTGGAGGTGACTATCTTATAAGGAGTGATATAGAGATGAGTGGTGTAGGGTCGAGTACCTGTGTGATGTATGGTCCCCTATATATGTGACAGTTTACACAGGTGATAAGTAACACAACGGCCAAACACGTGATTTTGTGTGGGCCGAAATGCTATTCATCACTTGTGTATGCTTCACACACATTATTTTACATATAGTTACACACTGCTAAATATCACCATACACCACACAGGTGGTCGACCCTACACCACTGATATTCATCTTACCGCTTATAAGTAAATGGGATTCTCATTAACCTTAACTGTAAAGGTTATTATGATGTTATCATCAAAGACTTTTTTTTAAACCAAAAATGAAACATACATAATAGAGATGATGATAAAGTAAAAGGTTGAGATCATATAATTCTAAATTATAATTTAGAGTAAGTAAAACTGATATTTTAAGAGCATTAAAGAATTATGATTAGCAATGTGTGTAATGAAATATAAGTAAATCCATATGTACCATTATCATAGACCAATATTATTATTAAATACTGGCGATGGAAAACATTGCTCTGATTTCATATAGTTCTTTAATATATTTTCAAGAATTACTAATTGATCATAAATTGAACATTAAATTATGGTATTTATTTATAATTTTTTTGCAAACTTTTAATTAGAAATATAATAAATAAATGAATGAGTAAATAGATACATTTCACTAAGTTCAATCAAATAAGAAATAACCTAATTTAAAGTTAATAAGAAATACATGATTAACATGAGTTAGATATATATTAAACATAAAACTATTAATGAATGAATATTAAAGTTAATAGTCTAAATCACTGGTAGATCTGTAGATGTCTTAACAATGTATTTTCCTATATCATCATCTTATCTTTACCCTAATAAATAGTGCGTTAATACAAAGTTCTGGCATAAACCTTTTTAATTTATATTTTGAACTGGGTGTTGCAAGCAAATTCAATGATAAAATCAGATTTTTGCTTATACTGTATAACTAAAGTAGGCGAATATTACATAGTTTTATTAACACAATTGATAAGTGATAGCTAAAGTAGAGTAAAAAAAAAAGATGTAAACTAATTATAAAAAGTTCATATAAAGCTTATTTATGATGTTTATAATTAATAAAGATTTTGCTCATAATTCAGTTTTGTAACCAATATATAATTCCAAATTTGAATCATAAAAAAAAATCTGAGCAAATGATGGTTATTGATTATAATCTTTTGGCATTAAACCACCAATTCGATAATGTAGGGCACCCTGAATTCTGAAAGTATAAATCCATCTCAAGCATTTGCAAGTTGCTATAACAACTTGTCCATTCAAACAACAGAATCCTTTTGGTTCATTTTCCCATTTTAAAGCATACAGTGTTTACAAATATTATTCATTTCTTTGAATTTGTGTCTATTATTTTCAATTTCATTTTCTTCTATTATACTTTCAACATAATCATCTATGTTACAACATCTAATTTTTAGAAATTGTGTTCTTGATTGTTCTTGTTGTGTAGTATATCTGGTCGATGTTCAATTTGATTTTGCTCTTGAATATTTATTCTTTGTTTTTTGTTTTCTTGCTGTAGCACCTGTGGTTGTTGTGGATTGTGATTGAGAGAACTCCTATCTCTTATTATTAAGCCTATTTATTTCTTGTTGTTTATTTTTCAATCTCCTATTTCTGGTTGCTATTGTTTCATTTCAGGTTCAGGAAATGCTTCTTTAATTTCTTGTAATGATTTATGTCATTTTAGAAAGGTTAAGTTAGTTGTGATTTATTATTTAGAAAAAAAAAATGTGTAAAAAATTGTGTAAAATTATGTAAAAAAAACTTTTATTTTAACTTTTTTTAAATAAATTTTCAATTACATTACTTCTATTTATAACATAATAAAGTCACATTATTCTAATTATAATTATCATGTGTCTTAAAAAATGGTGCTAAAATATAATAATATCATATTATTTTCCAATTAAAGAACAAGTTCAATTATGGCATTTTTATTTATAGAGTATTATTAAAAATTTAAATATTGTATTTTTATTTATATAGTATTGTTAAAATCTATAATTAAAACGTTTTTAATCGTTATTTTATAAATAAACGATCAGCAGGGCATGATGCGTAGTCAGCAAGGGAGCTAATAGCTAATCAGTCGAAGTAATATATAGTCAATTCTCGTATAACAACTTACAAAAATTGTAAGTATACGTGCTTATAATCAGTTTAAGCACAAAAAGTTCCTATATTGTACAATTAATTAAATGAAAAATAATTATATATCTTGAAAAATATGAAAATATAAATTTTTGTCAAACTTTTATTTAGATGTATTCAATCAGAAAATTGAGATAATTTTTCCCGCATAATAATTAGGGCTGGTTGTATCTAAATACATGAAGCATAATACGTTCGTTTCCAACCATGTCAAAAAGGAATAAAAGTGAAATAAAGAATATAAAAACCAGAAAAATCATGTTTTCAGATTCCAAAAATTTTTTCAATAAGCAAAATTTGTAATATAAAATCAATAAACGTAAAAGGTCTATTTAGTAAGTCATTTGTGTGTGATATTTTATTAAAAATTGTATAAATTATAGCTGAGGTTTAACAAACGTCTACAGATTTTTCTTAACTATAGAAGATAACACTTGTATTTCATATTCAAACTAAAATTATCTTCACATTCAAGAATTGGCTTCATTTCCATTATCTATAGTGCTACTACTACTATCATCTTCGACATTATTATCTTTAACAAATGATGTCATTACTTCTGATTTTATATTTTGTTTTAATTCTTGTTTAATATCTTGTAGAATATCTTGTTTCATTTGATCTATAATAACTTCATCTATATTAAATGATGATAAATTTCCTTGTCTGATATTTTGAATAATTTCATTATTTGTTGAGTTGTTTCCTAATTCACGTGTTATCCCTCGTTGATTATTATTATAATTTGATGAATTTGATACAAATTCTTGTCCATGATTCGAAATTATTAATTCTGTAGGGATTGGTTCATTATATAATCCATTATTCGTTATTCCAGGATTTGAAATAATATTTTTGTTATTATTCAGTCCAGGGGTTGCAATTGCTTTAGAATTTTCTTTTTTATCTTTATACATTCTCACTAAAAAGTAGCATAAACCAACTATGAAAATTAAAATTAAATTATTAACTATCCCTCCAATAATTGAAGCAGCTATTATAAAAGTTGTAGAGTTAACACTTTCTGAAGGATTTGATGAATTTACTGATGATGTTCGTGATCCTGATGGCCCTACTGACGGTAATAATTTTCCAGTCGAAATTGGTGTTAATATGGATAAAGTATTTATTTTTGTTGATGGTGGTATTGCTGGTGCAGGAGATTCAGCTAAAACTCCTATTGATGAAGCATCTTCTGACGGTGGTTGCGGAGGAGATGGAGCATCTTTAGGTGCTTGAGTATTTACTTCATATACAAATTGAAGTAAAATGATAAGGGTTATAGCAATTAAAATAAGAAGCTTCATAATTAATGGAAATTATATATAAAAGTTTTGTTTAAAAATTATATATACTTTATAAAATAAGCTACTTCGAAATTATGTAAAAAAAAAGATTATTTATACTTTATAAAATAAATTACTTTGAAACTATGTAAAAAAGATTTATTTAAAGATTATTTATACTTTATTATTTAATTATTTATCTAAAAAAAGAAGTAATGCTAATTAAATTTGTTTCATGTTGTTCATATATGCTACATCTACCTATTTTTGTGCAAACAATATTGAATTGGATTTTCCTAAAAAAAACATAGTGTACAACAAACAAGCACTTAAAAATTAATAAAGAAAAAGTTTTTTGTCATAAAAATTTTTTCATAACAATGAGAAAACTTTTATCTTGCATTGTAAAACAGAAGAAAATAAGGTGTGATTAATTCACATGACTTTGCCAATTATATACTACGGTCAAATAACCCCGTTTTTTGGCTTTGGCTAATATATGTGAAACGTAATTTAAAAATTAAGGAGGGAAGTTAATATTCTTAATTTTATTGATTTTATTCACCAAAATTTTCAAAAATATGAAATTTGTAATATGTATGATTGAATTCTTGACTAAAATAAGAAACAAATTAATTCATATAAAATCAAACCTAACAAGGGTCAATTTATATTAAATATAGTAGGTAGTTTGCGATTTAATATAGATATGTATATATAATTTTTTGCTATTTCTATTATTAATTAATTCACCAATAAAGTATAATGTTACTTCCCTTCTTAAGTTTTATTTAATTTTATCTAATATATATCCTCTATATCCAAAAAACTTAGTTGTTACTAGTTGCATTATAAATCCTTCTCATTTATTTATTTTGCAGAATGATCGATTAAAATTATTGTAATTAGTCTTATGATAAGTTTATTGTTATAAACAAATTTTTACGTGGTTTTTTTTTTATTTCCATTTGTAATTATATTAAATAATCGTCGGTAATGACTTCATTAATATATTTTTTTTTTTACATAGGTGTTAAACATTACATATTAATATATAATTATTGTACTACTCTTTCGGTATAACTTTTTTTTGAATAATTAATTTCATTTTTATTTCTTAACTCGTGTGTTGTTTCTTGTTGATTATTATGATTTGATGTTGTTACTTTATTTGAAATTACTGAGTCAGTAAAATCGGTAAATTTATTACTATTCGTTATGAATTTTCATTGGTGTTATTCTTTTGGAATTATCTTCACTTTCAAGAATTAGCTTCACTTTCATTATCTATAGCGCTATTTTGAAAAATGTTTCATTTAAAAGAAAGTTTTTGTCAGTTTGGCAAAAATTCCACAAACATATATATTTGATGCTAATACGTACAGTAAATTTTAATTTCGGCCAAATTTATAATTCCGGCCAGAATTAAATAAGTCGTTAGTTTGTCATCCGCGAAAAAAATTCTTCAATTAACTTTAATTAATGTACTATTAGTAGTCATCTATATAAGAACCGGGCAGTTTTATTAATGATAAATTATAATAAATTTTGCAGTTTTAGAATCCAAAATTCCTTCTAATTGAATATTGTTATAATAAAATAATATTAAACTTTCATTTCATAAATTTACTATGCACTTTGAATTCCATTTATTAAATTTATTAATAAATTCATAGTATTTGCACCACTTTTATTATAATAATTTACCAGTTCTTATACGGATTCCCAACTAAATATGATTTTTACTACTGCTACTACTACTATCATCCTCAACATCATTATCTCTAGCAAATGATGTCATTACTTTTGATTTTATATTTTGTTTTAATTCTTGTTTAATATCTTGTAGAATATCTTGTTTCATTTGATCTATAATATCTTTATCTATATTAAATGATGATAAATTTCCTTGTCCGATATTGTGAATAATTTCATTGTTCGTTGAGTTATTTCCTAATTCACGTGTTATCCCTTGTTGATTATTATTATAATTTGGTGAATTTGGTATAAATTCTTGTCCATGATTCGAAATTATTAATTCTGTAGGGGTCGGTTCATTATATAATTCATTTTCGTTATTATTCAGTCCAGGGGTCGCAATTGCTTTAGAATTTTCTTTTTTATCTTTATATATTCTCAATAAAAAGTAGCATAAACCAACTATGAAAATTAAAATTAAATTACTAACTGTCCCTCCAATAATTGAAGCAGCTATTATAAAAGTTGTGGAGTTAACATCTTCTGAAGGATTTGATGAACTTACTGGTGATGTTCGTGATCCTGATGGTCCTGCTGATGGTGATAATTTTCCAGTTGAAATAAGACCTTTTGAAGGATTTATTGGTAATGTTCGTGATACTGATGGTCTTGCTGATGGTAATAATTTTCCAGTTGAAATAAGACCTTCTGAAGGATTTATTGGTAATGTTCGTGATACTGATGGTCTTGCTGATGGTGATAATTTTCCAGTTGAAATTGGTGGTATTGCTGTGATTAATGTATTTATCTTTGTTGGTGGAGGTATTGCTGGTGCAGGAAATTGAGATGGATCTCTTGAAGGATCTTCCGCTGGTGGAGCACCTTCTGGCGGTAGTTGCGGAGGAGCTCCTGCTGGTGGAACTCCTTTAGGTGCTTGTTGAGTATTTACTTCATATACAAATTGAAGTAAAATTATTAAGGTTATTATAACATTTATTGAAATAGGAAGTTTCTTCATAATTAATGGAAATTATGTAAAAAAAATTTATTTAAAGATTATTTATATTTTGTAAATAAGCTACTTCGAAATTATGTGAAAAAGATTATTTATGCTTTACAAAATAAATTATTTTAGTTTAAATTATGTTAAAAAGATTTATTTAAAGATTATTTATACTTTCCAAAATAAATTATTTTAGTTGAAATTATGTTAAAAAGATTTATTTAAAGGTTATTTATACTTTATAATTTAATTATTATCTAAAAACAAAGTAATGTTAATTAAATTTGTTTCATGTTGTTTCATATATGCCACATCTACCTAATTTTGTACAAACAATTGAATTTTATTTTCCTGGAAAAACATAGTAGTACAAAAACAAGCACTTAAAAAAATTTTGAATTAATAAGGAAAAAGTTTTTGAGTTTTTGTCATCATAAAAATTTTTTTCATAATAATGAAATAACTTTTATCTTGCATTGTAAAACAAAGAAATAAGGTGCGATAAATTCATATGACTTAGCCAATAATATACAGTTTTTTTGACTCTGACCGTATCTAAAATATATATGAAGCGTAATTTAAAAATAAGGAGAAAGGTTTAAGATTCTAAATTTTATTCACCAAATTTTTAAAAATATAAAAATATGAAATTTGTAATACGTAAGCTTTATGCTTGAATTCTTGACCAAAATAAGAAACAAATTAATTCATATAAATCAAACCAAACAAGATCAATTTATATTAAATATAGTGTGTAGTTTCGCGATGTTAATATATATATATACTGTACATACATATTTTATTGTTTATTTCTATTATTAGTTAATCCGCTAATAAATTATAATGTTACTTCCCTTCTTAAGATTTTATTTGATTTTATCCGATTTCTTGTATACCTGAAAAACTTAGTTATTAGTTTCATTATAAATTCTTCTCGTTTATTTATTTTGCAGAATGATTCGATTATTTTATCCGAAAATATTGTAATTAATCTTGTGATATTAGTTTATTGTTGCAATTATTTCAATTATTTCCATTTGAAAATTTTCAAAATTCGAAACGTTTCGCCCAAGTTTCGGCCGAAACTATCCGAAAATTTCCGAACCTTTTTTCGTAAATCATACCGAAACACTAGGGTGCTAAAAAAAGAATGTTAATTACGCAATATAGTAAATAAACAAAATACAAGATTCACGTATATGATTTCCCTTTACATCATGTAACCATAAAATCTCACTTGCAATCTCTAACGAATTTAATTGGTTTTCCCATTTCAAAGTTATAGTATTGTCCTTTAAAACAAGCGAATAATCCTCATCATCTAAAGAATATTAAACATGTCAGCAAACGCTTAAAGATAGATTTAAATACATTGTTATTTTCTAATTTCGTAACTCCATAAAATCGGATTATATTTTCATGAGAATTAGTCATATTTCGTTAAATAAACCTGGAAAGGAAATATTTTATAAGATAAAAAATGTAATCGGGGACGCACCTCTTTTTATCGACAAATCTTATAATTACATATTTTTGTTGACGTATTCTTCGTATTCAATCCAATCAAGACAATTTATAGCTCATTAGAATCAGCTTATTAAATAAATTGAATGGTAATAAAATTACATCTCTACATTTGATAGATGATCTTCCAATTTGCGATAAAAACAGAAGCGGATCCTCCAGAGCCAATAAATAAGGTCCTATAACAATTTTAAATACCTTGTTTTCTAATAATACCTTTAGCCTATTGGCGTAATACTCTTCGAGTTGTAGACTGTTTGTTTTATATTATTGTATTTGATGCATTTTGCGTTTGTATTGGAGTAAAGAAAATAAACTATTACATAGGATATATGTAATTGCACAAAAAAAAAAAAAAATATTTTGATATAAAATATTATCGTGGTTCTGTTTCCAGCTCTCTTTAAATTTTACGACTGGTAAGTCTGTAACAAATGTCGAAGTTAATTTAAATATTTTTTTACTTAAATAATGAAAAACGGATCTATTTTTTTAAACATCGAATTAATAGTAAACAGTAATTTTGTAATAATACAATAAAAGAAATGCTTGAAATTACTTCGTATGAAAAGTATTATTTTTCAACACTTTTTGAACAAAAGCGGGGAGTGAGAATGATTATAAATAATAATTTCTATAGTATATTGACGATAAGTTATTAGCTAGGTTTTAGAATTTCTTGTTTAAAAATTTGTAAACTTCTAAAAGGCATTCAAATCCAAGAGAGAAACCTAAAAACGACAAACATTATTAACGTTTAGTTAAGTAAAGTCAAAAAAAAAACCATTTTGAGACTTCCGAAATATTATCCGAGTCTTGAAACCTGGAATATATAAAAAAGTAAAGATCAGAAATCAAAGAACTTAACATTATTAAATACTTTACCTACAAAATATTCAAGGCTTCGATTAATAGTAAGAGTTTCATATCGGACTTTATTTTGCTAGAAAAAAATAAAATTATGAAATAAACCTTTAAAAAAGAAGTCGCTTTCGTAGACTTCAAAATTTCGGAACCTAAAAAAGTAATGAAACGTTAATAAAACGGTACTTTTGTTTTTTTTAAAAAAAAGAAATAGTAGTTTCGAAGTCTAACGAACTTACGAATTTTCGTCCGCAAGACAAAATATAAAAAAAATACCCTCGAAGCTAAGATATACAAAACGAATAAAAAAAAGTTAACTTTTTCATAAAAAAAAAAAAATTTAAAACTTCTTCCGAATATTGCCCAAGAAGCCATTCACCTACAAAAAAAATAGTATAAAGAAACGTCGATTACATTTCGCAAAAAGATAAAAGAAAAAAATAAAATTTGAAATATTTACCTTCGAAATGTGTATCCAAGAAATCCACCTACAAAAATAAAGTAACAAGCAGTAATTAAAAAAAAATTAAAAAAAATCATTTAATGCAACTTAGTACCTTCCTCGGAAGAACAGGCTAATCTCCGGAATTTATGCTAAAGATTCGAAATTTTTTCATCTTGGTGAAGTTCTATTGCGGAACTCAATACTTTACGTGCGTGGGCGTAGATAAAATCTAGTGTAGAATCCCAAATTAGCAATAGACAGCTTTCTTTGTAAAAAACCGTTACCATTGATAGCGATCAGAAACATTTGTAGGAATATAGAAATCCCATTTTTAGGCCTATCCCTGGAGTTATGCACTTAAGTTTCCAGATAAATCATAGCTTTGCAATAAAGAGCATTAGTATTATGTAATACATTGTAAGTGATATAAGTAATAGTTATTTCACGAGGAGTCATGAATATCAATGATTTGGTATCCGATCAAAATCAAAATCTCGAAGTCACTTCGACTAACACAAGATCGACAACAAAATCTCGACAATCCAAAGTCATTATATCGACAATTTTGTGATGTGTATTCTAATAAAATAATTTGTTGCAATGTGTAATATAGTTTAAATGTGTTATAATTTTGTCTTGATTTTGACTTGTCAAGATATTGGATTGTCGAGATTTTGTTGTCGGTCTTGTTCAATCGCTCAAATGATTTTCGAGATTTCGTACCAAACCCAATGATTTTCACGGCTGCGCCGTGAAAATCATGATATTTATGCGACACGTGAAATAACTCTTTTATCTCATGGAGACTAACGTCCAGTGATGGGAAAGAGTGGGAAAGGTATAATAAACTATAAAAACATGTGAGCATGAAAATATCATCAGAAAAATTACAGGCATGAATATACTATCATTACTGGCGACCAATTAGTAAACATGAGATAAATAAAGCAATACAATGAACTATAAAAAAAAATTGGTTATCTACTGTATGTCACTTTTAAGAGACAGAATCAATGAAGAAATAAGTAAATGGATGTTCGTATCGAATTAAATTTACCGAGCGATATACGATATTCTTCTTAGAATACTACCACTAATTTATCAAAGAAATTTATTCACACTTGTGGGAATACAAAGCAAATATTATTACAATAATTAACAAGTGCAATTAGGGATTGTCAATTGAAATGAAATTACAAAAGAATTGTCAAATTGATAATACGAGTTGGTATCAACAGCATTTTTGCCATTAGATCATCATAAATGTAAAAAGAGAAAAAAGGAATCATGCGAATTCAAAAAATCCTACAATAAAATTTAATACGACGTCTATTACATAAGGCGCAGTTAATTTAGAGAAACACTAAAAAATTTTTAATTTTGTTGAGCCATGATTTAGCAAATACTACTTGTAAGCTAAATTCATTTTTGATAATATTGATATACTGTATAAGATCACTCATACAATAACTTTGCTTTTTTTTCGCATTATAAACTCGTAGTTCTCAGTTATTTAAACGTACGAAATTTAATGATTTTCTTTTAGAAATTCGTTTGCTAACCTGACGTCAAAAAGAAATAAATTTTAATTTGTATTTTATCATTAAAATGTAGATAAGTTAATATTTAGTAGTTGATTTTGAGTTTCATTTTGGAGTTATCTTCATTTTCAAGAGATAGGTTCGCTTTCATACCATTATCTATGAAGAGATGCAGCTAATTTTAATTCTGGTCAAATTTATAAGTCTTGCCAGAATTAAGTAAATCCCATTAAATAATTTGTCTGTACGATATTAACATACGAGCCGGAGTCAACGTTAACGCTATCATGTGCAAGTGCATAACTCTTAAACTCTGGTAGGATATACTATACGTTAAAGACGCCCTTTTTGCACTTGAAATTTTTGGTCAAGAATCAATGAAACAAATTTTAAATATAATTTCTACTACTACTACTACTACTTTCTTCAAAATTATTATCTATAACAAATGATGTCATTACTTTTGATTTTATATTTTTTGTTAATTCTTGCTTAATATCTTGTAGGATATCTTGTTTCATTTGTTCTATAATATTTTTATCGATAATAAATGATAGTTTTCTCGATGGATCTCGACCTACACTTTGAGTCATTTCTTGTCTAGTAA
The DNA here is from genome assembly GCA_003833135.1 of Oehlia diaphana. Lineage (NCBI taxonomy): Eukaryota > Fungi > Glomeromycota > Glomeromycetes > Glomerales > Glomeraceae > Oehlia > Oehlia diaphana. Next base: position 22,430 of record QZLH01001339.1, read on the forward strand.
TTTGAAAACTTTCATTTTCTATTTTTTCTATTGGGTTATTTCTTAATGTTTCCTGTTGATTATTATGATCTGATGAATTTGTTTCTTGTTCCTGATTTGAAATTATTATTTCTATAGGAGTCGGTAAAATCGGTAATAATTTAAAATTATATATATCATTATTCGTTATTCCAGTATTATTGATATTCTTATTTTCATGATTACTCAATCCAGGGGTCGCAATTGCTTCAGAATTTTCTTTTATATTTTTGTAGATTCTCACTAAAAAGAAGCATAAACCAATTACGAAAATTAAAATTAAATTACTAACTATCCCTCCAATAATTGAATTATTTATTATATCAGTTGTAGAAATAACACCTTCCGTAAGATTTGATGAATTTACTAGTGATGCTCGCGACCCCGATGTCGATGTTAATGTGGTCAAAGTATTTGTTTTTGTTGATGGTGGTATTGCTGAATCACCTCCCGACGGTGGTAGTGGAGCATCTCCCGGTATTGGAACACCTTTAGGTGCTTGAGTATTTACTTCATATATAAATTGAAGTAAAATTATAAAGGTTAGAAAAATTAAAATACGAAGTTTCTTCATATTTAATGGAAATTGTTTTAAAAAAAAGACTTATTTAAAGATCTTTTATATTTATTATTTATCTAAAAAAAGAATTAAAACTTAAATTTGTTTCGTATTGTTCATATTTGCTGCATATATCTATTTTTGTGTAAATAATGTTGAAATTATCATGCAGTGGATTTTCCGTAGAAAATCTCAACTATGATTGTTTGCACTTAAAAAATTAACAAAGAATTTTTTTTTTTCCAATAAAAATTTGTTTCATGATGATGAGAAAACTTTTATTCTTGCATTATAAAATAAAGAGAAAAAAGAAGAAAAAAAAAGATCGGCACGATTAATTCTCGTGACTTTTAGCCAATTATATACGGTAGCATAATTTAATGATTGTTTTTTAAGCGCTCGCAAAATTGCTCTAAAAAATTTTCAATAAGCTAGGTTTGTAATATAAACTGGTAATACTGTACATATTAAAAATTTAATAATTAAAAAAATTCTTAAATAAGCCAATATGATGTGATACTTATTAATATGTAAATCTAATTTACGTTTAAGCCTACAGAATTTTCTCCATAATAAAATAAGTAAAGTCATTGCTTAAATTTATTGTTATTCTTGCTTTAGTAAATAACACTTGTAAATGATACATAATTCGGTTAACAAAGAAATAGATATTGTATGGCGACTTTGTTGTGCAGTTGCGTTATCTCGCGATAAAAAATAAAAAATAGTAATTTATTTTCGGAATAATATGTTTTAAAATATATTTAACAGTTATTATTAATTTCATAAAAAAAAACAAAAATAATTTTAAAATTTGAAATTTGAAATATGAAGTGTCCATCTATCTAATAAATAGAATAAATAGGATGAAATAAAGAATTAAAGTTAACATTTAGTCCTTTTTTTTTTTAACTGTAATATCACACCATTCAATTATTTTGAGTTCACAAATCCTTTGATAACTAAAAATTAACAAAAGCAGGAACCACTTTTTCCTAATAAACTTTCTCCGTAATTCTCGATTTCTAAGTAGCGAACATTCACCTAATATTTTTTAAGCTATGTCTTAGTAGTGCCCATATTATCAATTAGGATATTACGTTCCTTGGTCAAGTCCTTTTTGTATCTTTTTCATTTTTTATAACCAAGCGGGTGAAAAGGTGACTCAAATGACCTTGAATGAATAAGTCATTCATCGCTTTGTCTTAGTGGTATATATACAATTCGATACTAACACTGAATTATTTTAAGAAAAAAAGAACAATTTATTTTAAATATCTAATTTTGTTTTGTGACTTATTGTCGTACTATTATACTTTTCTAATAGATGATGTTATTACTTCAAGATTTTATTTGGATTCTTTGTTTAATATGAAAATCTCGGTCTTTTTAGCATAGAATTTTCAGTTATTTATGATTTGCATTTTGCAGAAAATATTTCCAAATTATTGTAATTACTCCTAATTCTGACTACCAAATTTCTATAATTCTATCTAATGTGTAATTTCATTAGAGAATCGTCGTCACTAACGATTTTAGACGAACTGCTTTTGTTTTTATTAAAAATGTTGAATAAATACTGGATTTAGTAGTCTAATATTTACCAATTAATAATAATAATGATAATAATAATTTAATGAAGATTTAAAGATAGTCAGTATATAATACTACTACCTCCTTCGTTCATTTGTTTTTTGGGTCACGATATCACTCTCTTTAAGTAAGATGTTACACTGACAAAATTATATACTATTTATTATTACTACTGCTACTACTATTTTCAACATTATCATCCCTATAAAATGATGACATTACTTTTGTTCTTATATTTTGTTTTAATTCATCTCTAATGTCTTGTAGAATTTCTTGTTTCATTTGTTCTATAATACTTTTATCTATATTAAATGATGATGATAAATCTCTTGATAAACCTTGACCTATGTTTTGAGTCACCTCTTGTCTAATACTTTGCATAATTTCATTATCTATTGAATCACTGTTATTTACTAACTCACGTGTTGTTCCTTGTTGTTTATTATTATTTGGGGATATTACTATTTCTGTAGGAGTCGGTGACAATTTATTATTTAAATCATTATTCGTTATTCGAGGATTTGAATCATTATCATTATTTTCACTCCAGGAGTTGCAATTGCTCTAGAATTTTCTTTTTTATTTTTATAGAATTTCACTAAAAAGAAGCATGAACCAGCTATGAAAATTAAAATTAAATTACTGATTACCCCTCCAGCAATTGAAGCAGCCATTATATTTGGAGGATCTACAGGATATGCTAATGGTGACATATTTGATCCAGTTACTGACGATTTTGCTGGTAGTGCGGCTGTGGTTGCTACCCCTTTTGATGTTTTCGGCGCTAGTGGAGGTCCACTTTTTGGTGCAGCTTTTGGTGCATCTTTTGGTGCACTCGGAGCTGGTGGGGGCAATTCTTTCGGTACTTCTTTCGGTGCATCTTTTGGTGCATCCGGAGCTGGTGGGGGCAATTCTTTCGGTACTTCTTTCGGTGCATCTTTTGGTGCATCCGGAGCTGGTG
>QZLH01001341.1:0-10861 GCA_003833135.1 Oehlia diaphana
ATATTTCTTTTCTTTATTAATGTTTTTCTAACATTTTTTTTCGTTTCTTTCTTTCCTTTTACTAATACTCCTACTAATATATTTTCTATTATTTTTTTTCTACTATTTTTTTTCTACTATATTAACATTTCTACTATTTAATATTTTCTATTAATATTATATTACCTGTTACTACTGATATACGTTCTCTTTCTACTAACATTTTTTATTCTATTAACTTTTTCTTTCTGCTAATGTTTCTACTAATATTTTCTATATTTATATATCNATACTAATATTTTTTATTAACATTCTCTTTTCTCTTACTAATATATTTATCATTAATGTTTCTTTTAAATAATCAAACAGCAGGTATAAGCAAACAAGTGATTTTATTTTTATGCTACTTTTAGTAGAAGTTATATATTATATATATTTATTCAAGTATTCAAGTATAATTAGTATAATTGTTTTTTTTTAATTAAAAAGTGTAAATAAATTTAAATTGTAATAAAGTTTTGAATTAAAATTAAAAAAAAATATAAATTATGATTGCATTTTATAATTTTTTTGCCTGAATTAAATTATAAATCTACTAGTATTAATACGAAATCATTATCCTATATCTATCCGTCTGATATCTGTATGATATCTGTATGATATCTATATGATATATATCATAATATATCGGGTATCCAATAAGTCTACGATATGTGACCGATATTTAACTACCCGATATGTGTAAGATGTATATACGATGTTTACAATATATGTCACCGATTTTCTACATTTCTACTACACCTATCGGGTACCTGATATGTGTAGTATTGTTAAATATCATACATATATATCACATATATTGTACACATATCAGGTACTCGATATGTACCCGATAGTATTAATTTTGACCAGTGATTGGAATATTGTTGGTATCCCCATTTTTTTTTTCGCCATGTATATAGAGGACGGGAATGATGAAAATTTACTTTTATCTAATGCTGAAAGTAAGAGGTTCAAAAATTTAAATAGAGAGTTTATTGCGACATTCAGAAGTTTATATCGTTGTTGATATTGCAATATCCACAACATAACCCAAGTACAGACATCATCATTAAGATTAGGAGGTAGTTTAGTCTCATCATTATCAAATTCTGGTGACGTAAAATTAATCTCTTCATAGTCGTCATCCTCCTCCTCATCAGAATCATCAAGGTCAATATTTTGGTCATCTTCCTCCCCAGAATCCTTAGAGGGTCTATTTTGATCATCATCATCCGCATCATCCAATATTAAATTTTCAAGAACTCGATTAGAAATTTTACCTTTTACAAGTTGTGGATTTTCCGATTCATTTATAGGCATCTTTTTTGTTAAAAAAAGATAATTTCTTTCATATAATGGACCAGGAATATCAGATAGTTTATACTCCATTGCATTATAATCCATTTCATCAGCTTCTTGATAATTGATTTCTATTTCGTTATCGCCCATTTCATCATCATCAGGTAGTAGCCCGGATGGCCCAGCTTCTTTATAATTGATACTTCTATGCTTTAATCTGGTTCTTGGGTCAACAAGTGCACCATTGCATTTATTGCAAAAGCAATGTACTTTAGTTCTCGTTCTTGATTTTTTAGCGAAAGACATTTTAAAATCGGAACTTCTTAAATATCGCTCAAAGAAAAAAATTGAACTTCTTAAATATCGCTCAAAGAAAAAAAATTAAAACCAGTAAAGAATTAAGAAACGCAATTACATTACTCACTTATTTTTATGCATAAGCCACATTTCATTTATTAATTTATTAATCTAAGACATTTTATTAATACAGATAAATTTCAATAAGAACAATATATACGTAAACAATACATTTATGAAAAATTGGCTATACCCACATTGCTGATTCTTCAATCAGAATGTATACTCGATCACAAAGAGTTGATGAAATATCGGATCTACAGATCTGAAGTAAACAATACATCATATTATACCCCTTTTTTTGAATCATGAAAAGCCACATTGCTAATTTCCTTAAACAGATTAATGAATATACTTAAAGGGAAGCACTTCAGATCGGATCTATCAGATGAAAATCATCAAATGCAAGATTTCAAAAAAAAACGTGGATGTATATAATTATGCTCCCTCCTTTTTCTTTAACAAAATGATTATTATCGTAAAAAATAGTTTTATTTTACCATTATGCATTTTCATTTATTGTTTCGTCGGGTTTCCTTTAAACGTTACTTTTCTAACCATAAGGACTTTTCATTAGGTGAGTTGCGCTCAATGTCCTGAAAGGGTATTTGCGCAGGGCATGCTAACGTATACCAGTGAAAGCGGGTTTAGTTGCTCTCTTCCTTACTTTAGCGATAAAGTAGCTGAGTACCTGCGATACATGTTGCCAATCATGCTGTACCTGATAGGGATCAAGTTTTAATGATTACTTCTCACAAGACAATATTCGAATCGCCTGGAAGTACTTCACCGGTAGCAAAGTCGTTTCGGATAATGGCCATCCGGGAATTATCTCACTGCACCTTTCTGAGATTTTGTTGCTTTTAGCAATACGAAGTACTAACTGTTGTCAATTCACTTCAGTTTTTAATAATAGGGCTTTTAGATTCTTTGTCAACTCGTAGCAAAATTATCTCAAACTAAAAAATGTTAAAAGAAACTTCTAAGCTTTTGGTAGGTATTAAAGAGTGCTGAAGGCAACATAGGTAGTGGGATGATTCTGACTGCTTATGGTGTGGCAGTTTAAATGATACCACCTACATACTGGGTTGGTTTCAATCAGGAAATTCTTTTCTATTTCAGATAAAGATAATTAATTATTTACGATGATTAAAAATAATTAAAGATTACACTTTTGCGCGAAGAATTTATTTATAATAAAATTAGTTATTATTCCCACCAGACTGAGATGAAAATAAGCGTTACGATAGGATTACAGTAGATCTTATTGAGAAATCGGAGAAATTGTATTACAAATTAGAATATGTATATTGTCTATAAATGTATTGAGCTGTAATAATAAATAAAAAGTAACAAATATTAATAATAATAGTTCATTCATATTACCCATGAATACAAATATATCCGACCAAAAAAAAAGTATACAAATATATCTGAAAATAACTGTAAACACGTAAAATATTTGTAAATATAAATTATTCTGGAATATTTGGATATCCGTATGAAAATCAGGATAACAATTCCGATGGATTACGTAGACAACTTGAATCTGATCGCTTTTTGAGACTATATTACTAACATTTAGGTATCAGAATATTAATTTATCGGCGAGATTATAATCGGCTTGTCTATTTATAAATCGGCATATGTTATTCTAAATTCACCTTCACTTTATTACAAATTGCCAAAATCCGATTTTCTCATTTGACATGTAATATTTCCAGATTCAATATCGGCATTTATTTTAAAAAACGGCACAAATCGGCTGTTGAAAATTAGTATTACCGATATAACAATTGGATTTTGTCAAAAAATCGGCATAAATGGATAATGCTATGTACAAATCAGCTATTAAAATTAGCATTACCGATATAGCAATCAGATTTCATCAAAAATCGGCATAAATAGATAGGGCTATTCACAAATCGCCTATTAAAATCAGTATTGCCGATATAACAACCGGATTTTGTTAAAATCAGCGTAAATAGATAGGGCTATTCACAAAGCGGCATGAAATATACACAAATCGGAAAGGCAATTTTAAATGGAGCAAAATCCGATTTTTTTTTATTTGACCTGTGACTGTAGATGTAATTTATATTATTTTAATTATAATTAATTACATTGTAAAAATAATTTAAATTATTTTAATATAATTGTAATATACATACAATCTACCTGCATATTATTTTATTTAAATTAATTTATATTTTATTACTCTCATAATCTAAATATTACTCAAAGTGAGCTTCTAATTGTGACTAAAAATTTAATATTATATAGTAATATTGCTACTTCCGGTGCAGAGCAACGGGTAACTGCTAGTTAAATATTAAAATAAAATCTTTTTTTAATTAAAACTAATTTAGTATTATAAATTAAAATTTTTTTTTTTATAATCACAATGCATTTGTCAATTTAATAAAATAAATAAATACAAAATATTAGTGCTCTGAAATGAGTCGAATTGACTCACGAGTTGGTCGAATCGAGTCGAGTTGAGTCAAATTCGAGTTGAAAATTACAATCAAATCGAATCGAGTCAAGTTAATAATTTAATAAAATCGAGTCAGTCGAGTTAAGCTAAATTAACATAATTCTGGCCAAAATTATAAAATTTCCTTTTTTGGAAATTATATTACACAAATTCTGAAACGAAAAATTTTTGAAAATTAACAAAAATGGAATTTTATGAAATGGTTATCACCAAAAAAAGAAATGATCGGTATTATACTTGTAACTGAAACCCCCCTAGTTTTGGCCTAATTTCGGTTTTAGATTTTGGACAGTTATGGTATTCAAAAACTGCTTTCCAAAACTGGAACCCCTGGCCGAAATCTGAAACTATGTCCAAAACCTATTATAAGTTCGAAACCTAAAAATGGAAATATTAATGATTAATTATAAATTATCAATCTAGATCTACATCAAAAATTTTCTCACGAAATATTTCTTCTGTGTAGTTTGTCTTCGTATTTTAAAGTTTAATACTTTAACCTACATACTTTCTTTATTTTACATTCTTTTTTTACCTTTACTCATTACTCGTCTTTTCTAATTTTCAGTTTTCCACCTTATTCTTTTATAATAAAAACTATAAGTTTATAATTGTATAATAATATAACTTATTAAAAATTTAAATAAATGTCATCGACTCCAGAATGTGAAGATTTTGATATAGAGGTATTAATAGCTAAAGAAATGGATGATAATGAAAACTGATATTTTTAATTAATTTTTCGCAATTAGCTTTTAGCATAATAATAATAATAATAATTAAGTATAATAATTACAAATTTATAATAATGATAAAAATAATATAATAAAATAAATAAATGCTAATTTTTCATAATAAAATAAATAAATAAAATAAATAAATAATAAAAAAGTGGTTTTAGACTTTCGGCCTATAATAAAAATAGTTTTGGCCTATATAAAGTTTTGGCCATAGTTTTCGGATTTTGGCACTAGTTTTGGATTTGGATTTCAAAATTTCAGTTTTGGCCATACCTTTGAAAGGTTTCAGCTACAAGTATAATCGGTATAGCCAAAAGAAAATTACGTGATTTAATTCTACTTGATTTGATTCGGTTTGATGGCCAATTTGACTAAAATCAAATTGAATTTATATTTTTTATAATTTTAACTCGACTTGACTTGACTTGATTTAACTCAAGTCAAATCAAGTTTATATATAACTCGACTTAACTCGATTTGTTCAGAGCACTACAAAATATATAAAAAAATATAATGAAAGCTATTCTAATATTATTAATTGATAAATTACTTGTTATACTGTAAATTACATCAGGAAATTTTTTTAGGTGTAATTTAGTGTAATCTTTCGGAGGTGGTGTAAAATTTCGAAATATTACACTAAAAACGAAATATTACACTAAAAACATAATTTTACAGAAGTTTATGCTCTTAAATTTGAATAATTACAGTAATTTGATAATATCTCGCTATCTACTGATCCAATCAAGACGATCTATAGCTCATTGGAATCAGCTCATCAGGATGAATCGAATGGTAGTAAAATCGCATCTCTACGTTCGATAGAACGCTTTATAGTATGCAATAAAGTTTTACATTAATAGAACGTCATCTATCAAATGTAGAGATGCAATTTTACTACCATTCGATTCGTCCTGATGATCTGATTCCAATGAGCTATAGATCGTCTTGATTGGATCAGTAGATAGCGAAATATTATCAAATTACTGTAATTATTCAAATTTAAGAGCATAAACTTCTGTAATATTATGTTTTTAGTGTAATATTTCGTTTTTAGTGTAATATTTCGAAATTTTACACCACCTCCGAAAGATTACACTAAATTACGCCTAAAAAAATTTTCTGATGTAGTACCTCACATATGACTTAAACTGACCAGTTTTCTCCTCTAGGTAATATAATAAACAAGTTAAATACCAGTTTTAATGCAACTTTATACCATAATACAGTCAGAAGTTACCTTCATAGTAAAGGTCTTAAGTTATACTGTCCAAAAAAAACCTTATTTGATTGCAAAATATCAAACTAACCATTTGAGATAGTGCAAAGAAAAAAAATTGGATAAAGGAATGGAAATAAGTGATATAGTCAAATAAGTTAAGATTTGCTCTTTTACATATAATTAGATGGTTGAGCAACTTATCTAAAATATTAATTTTTTAAAAAATATTGAAAAGCCTTTAAAAAGTATTTTAAAAGCATTTTAAAATGCCCTTTTATGTTATTTTTATAATATTCTTATTAGTACTCATAAGCTCATTATTACAATATTACAAAATAATTTTAAAAGGCTTTAGAATATATATCATTTAATAATCATCTTAAAATAATTTTATTATTAATGTGAACTATACCTATATATTTTATTATTAATGTGAATTATATCTATATAATTATTAAATGCAGTATAAAGAAAATCATTTTCGAAGTAATTATTATTGTTAATATGATCATTTCATTTCTATTTCATTTATGATCGGTCTAAGCAATGATATTATAGTTAAATCCAAAATTAAGCAGTATGGTCAATTAAAAATTGATGCAGATATATATGACTCTATTTAAGCAGCTCAACATGAGAAATTGGCATATATTGATATTAGCTTAATTTGTTTAGAATAATAGAATAATCAATACATATTCTAGACAAGTTCAATTCTTTTTTGAACATACTATTTATAAACCACAAGCAGCAGTTCATTCATTAGCACTAGTTAGATGATACAAACCAGTTCAGGATCACAACTTTACTAAAAATGATCAATTTTTTAAAATGATTTTGTAATAATTTTAACATACTACAAAAATACATTTAATACATCAAAATGTTTTTATTATTCTTTTATTATTATTTTGTAATTATATTGTATCTAGGTCTATAAAAATAACTCAAAATAATATCACAATAATTTTTTAATATTTTTGCTATTATTTTATTATAATAATATAATTAACTTTAATATTATTTTAATATTTTAATTTCAAAAATACCTCAAATATATCTTATTGTATCTAGGTCTATAAAAATATTTCAAAAAATTAGTTATTTTTAATAAAGAATATAAGATATTATTGTCAAGTAGATGAAGAAAATATAAAATCATGTAACATAGAACTATAGTCTAACAAGTTTTATGGTATGAATAGAGATAGTATTATTCCAATACATAACATATTGGAAAAATTTATTAAAAGTAAATTTTATATTAGAAAAAAACAGCAAAAAGAATACATGGCTATTATTGCATTAAATAAAAAAATTTCATTTTAAAACAAATTTGTTTTAAGGATTAATTTTACATTCACCTCCGGTAAATTTCACCAGATGATTTCATATTACACAAATACGTAACACATATTTTGCTTTTTGCTTTCTTGTAATATTATTTACAAAATTTTTTTTATTTTCTTATTACTTCGCTAGTTGTTTTCAGAAAACAACAATTTCAAATAACTTTAAGACTCACTTTTATTGCTAGCATTTTTATTTTTCTATCATTTCCTTTACTCCCACTTTGTTTTTAATTATCCTTTTTATTTATCATTGTCCCTTTTGCTCCCATATCATTTTCATCACTCCATATTGCTTCATATCAGGTTTCATCACTCTATATTACTCTATATCGTTCCATATCATTTTTTATTACTCCATATCATTTCATATCATTTTTCATTACTCTATATTACTTCATATCGGTTTTCATCACTCCATATCGCTTTTCATCACTCTATATCACTCCATATCACTTTATATTGTTCTATATCAGTTTTCATCACTTCATATCGCTCTATATCATTTTTCATCACTCCATTTTGCTCCATATCATTTTTCATCACTCCATATCGCTTCATATTATTTTCTATCACTTCATATCGCTTCATATCATTTTTCATCACTTCATATCGCTCTATATCATTTTTCATCACTCCATATTGCTCCATATCATTTTTCATCACTTTATATTGCTCCATATTATTTTCATCACTCCATATCGCTCTATATCATTTTCCATCACTTCATATCGCTTCATATCGTTTTTCATCACTCCATATCGCTCCATATCATTTTTCATCACTCCATATCGTTTCATATTATTTTCATCACTCCATATTGCTTCATATTATTTTTCATCACTCCATATTGCTCTATACCATTTTTCATCACTCCATATTGCTTCATATCGTTCCATATCCATTTTCATCACTCCATATCATTCCATATCATTTTTCATTACTCCATATTGTTTCATATTATTTTTCATCACTCCATATTGCTTCATATCATTTTTCATCACTTTATATCGGTTTTCATCACTCCATATCGCTCTATATTATTTTTCATCACTTCACATCACTCCATATCATTTTTCATCACTCCATATCATTCCATATCATTTTTCATTACTCCATATTGCTCCATATCATTTTTCATCATTTTATATTGCTTCATATCAGTTTTCATCACTTCATATCGCTTTTCATCACTCTATATCGCTCTATATCGTTCCATATCATTTTTCATCACTCCATATCGTTCCATATCATTTTTCATCACTTTATATTGTTTCATATCAGTTTTCATCACTCCATATCATTCCATATTATTTTTCATCACTCCATATTGCTCCATATCATTTTTTATCACTCCATATTGCTTCATATTGATTTTCATCACTCCATATCGCTTTATATCAGTTTTCATCACTCCATTTCGTTTTGCAACATTCCACTTTATTTTTCATCATCTCAATTCTCTTTGTATTATTTCATTTTGTTTTACATCATCCCACTTCTGTTTTCATCAATTTATTTCACTTTCATTTTATTTTTCATTATTATAAAGAATTATATATATTATTATGCATTACTATAGGTCTTAAATTAATAAAAAATCTGGATTAAATGGTTAGTGGATAGATGTATAGTTTAATTAGAGTTATGATAATATTCTTGTAATTTAAAAAGAAACTTTTTGTCAATAAACTTTAAATATTTATGCTTAAATGGTCAATAGAAAAACTTTTTTTTACATGTTTATTCAAACACAAAAAAATTGAATTTTACTAAATTTTAATATAATAATAAATACAGTATCATGTGATATGGTGAATTTCACCTCCAGTGAGCGTTAAAATGATCCTTATTTTAAATCATTTTAAAATTTTATTTTTAAAAAAGAAATATCACTTTATTATTGTTATTTTAAAAGTATTAAATTTAATTTATACATTTTTGATTGGCCCTAACAGCTAATATTTTTTAAGATAATATGATCATGACTCAAGAAAAAAGTTCTTTCTTGAATAGTGATTTGAAATCACAGCAAAAAGGGAAGAACTACAACATTTTCTATTTATAAGACATAATACATCTATTGTCAAGCTACAAAATTTAGAAATATTATATTAGGAAAGCAAAAATATTTCCTTTGAACAGAAGATTTAATTTGTAATATACCACATCAAATAAAGAAAATGATAATACCAATAAAATTAATAAGATTTTAAATTATAGTATCTTGTGACTCTTATTAAATAATTAATTGTGTATTATATAAGCATAATTCTTGTTCAAGAATTTTTGTTTAACACGTTCAACAATAATTCAATTTTTATGTAAGACAATAAAACAATCAAAAATTTTTTTTTGCATTAAATTATCAATGACAGACAATTTCCTGATACCCATTTTCCAAACATACATCTTTACCAATCCTAATTGCCTGATATATCATATTACCAAATAACCTTTTTACTGACATACCATTTTTCTAACATGATATTATACCAACAACATATATTCTGACAGATATTTTCCTAAAAGATATTATCACAAAATAAGTGATTTTACCAAAAATCATTTACTGAATGTAATTTAATTTAAAAATATAATTTATTTTATTAATTTATTAAGTAATATGTAAAAATAGAAATACTTATGAAAATTTTTAAATTTATAAAATAACTAAGCATAAATTTTATTCATTATTTTTATTTCTTTATTTTTATTAATTTCTTTTTACACATAAATTATATAGCTAATACTAAAATAAAGCAGAAATAATAAACTATAGAAAATGTTATTTAATTTCTTTTTATATAAATTTATTATTAAAAAAAATAAATTATTATCAATAGAAATTTTATTATTTAATTCATAATTGATTACAAAATATTAATTTATGTAGAATAATATTTTATTACTACTTTACTAAAAATAGCCAATTTTTTGAAATATTTTTATAAACCTAGATACAATGGCTTTCAAAATAATTGTGCAATTATTTTGTAAAATTTTTAAAATATATCAATATATTTTTGAGGTATTTTTGAGATTAACATATTAAAATAATATCAAAGTTAATTATATTATAAGGATAAACTTATTTATAACAACATGTTACGCGTCTTATTTGTAACAACATCAATTTTATCCAATCAAAATTTAAGATCAGGTGTAATGTAAACTAATTAGCAAACCAAAATGAAAGATCAGTCGTGTAACTAAAACAAAAAAATTTTTTAAAAAATTTCAAGAAAACGCTTATAACTTAAAGTTTTGTCTATGAAACTGACTTTAGTATATTAAGTAAAAGTTTTTCAAATAAAATTTTGCATATAAGGATTATATTAATACTTTTTAAAATATAAATTATTATTAAAAAAAA
>QZLH01001341.1:32506-43181 GCA_003833135.1 Oehlia diaphana
TAAGGTTGCTTGTCTAAATCTCTTCAAAATCCTATGATTAATTTCATCAAAATTTTACTATAGATTTATTATAGTTTCGGCAGAGTTTTGGCAATTTCAGCATTTATAATAAGTTTCAGCAGTTTCGCCTTTCTCCAGAGTTTCGCCAGTTTTTTGATATAACTTTAATATAGTTTTGGCAGAATTTCGCTTTTTGGCAAAACGCCATCTTACCTAAACCCCTAGGTTTCAGCAAGCAACCTTAGCGAGAGCTATCGTAGTTTAAAAGATAAAAGATTTATGACCATAAACCAAGCAGGAATATAATGTATTTAAATATGAAAGATTACGATGAATACCTTATTTATCGATGGGTGGCAGACATCAGTGACAATATTAATTAATATTCATTAAATAAAAATAAAAATAAATCACTTTTTTTCAAAGTTTACCTTCAAAATTCTGTTCTGAGTCTTTGAGAAGCTGTCAACCTACAAAAAAAAAAGAAAAGTAAAATGTTAGTCTACGTTTCATTAAATAAAAAAACTAATAGTATTTTGAAGTTTTATCTTCAAAATTCTGTCTAGACAGAACTGAAGAGCTAAAAATCTAAAAAAGAAAATAAAGAACGTTAAAATGAAACGTTTTTTTATAAAAATAAAAAAAATATTAATTTCATAATGAAAAGATCATTACAAAACTTACTATGTTGAAGTTTTGAAAATCTTGAATACTGAAACCTACAAAAAATAGATAAAGAACGTTAGAAATGTTCTTTTATAAAAATAATAATAAAAAAAAGATATTTTATAATAAACTTTTTATTACAAAACTTTTTATTTTAAAGTTATGGAGTACCAAAACCTATAAAAAAAAAGAAAAATAAAACTTTGCTAGTTTTGTTTAAATAAAAACAAAAAAAAACAGAATTTCAAAATTTACCTTCAAAATTCTGTTCAAGAAGCATCTGAAAAGCCATGTTCCTACAAAACATAAAAATGAAATCTTAAAAAATGTTTAATTAAATAAAATAATAACAAAATTTTTAAAGGTTTACCTTTGATATGGAAGTCTGGAACTTTTTTTCAGCTTTCTTTAACTAAAAAAAAGAAATACAAATATTAGTTAACATTTGCTAAAACAAAAATAAAAATAAAAAATTTTGAAGATTTTACTTTCAAATAGGAACCTTCAAAATATAATATTTAAACTATAGGTATAATGGATTACTTAATAATACTTCCTTTAACAGATAATTTTATATTAATAATCTTATATATAGTGAAGGAGTAAATATTTAGTTTTGTAAATTTATATCAATTGGAATATTTCAATTAATAATATTTAAAAGCTAACTTTGTTAAGTATTACTAGTAGATATAGTGTTCTGTTAAGTTGATTGTTGTATCAATTCTTCTTTTTTTTTTTTTTTTTTTTTTTTTTTTTTTTTTTTTTTTTTCTTTTTCAATGCAATATGTAGTAAAACAGTCTAAAACATGTTTACTTCTTCTTAAATCTCTTATACTTTCTACACCTTTTGCATAGTTTACACCTAAAATAAAAGCATTTTAATAGATATTTAATATATGAGCATTTTGCAGTAGAAAGGGACGAAACTATTAAAATAAAAAATAAGTTAATATAAAATCTGAACAAATTATAGCATTTAGAATATTTTTGGTATATATAAAAGAAAATTTGAAGTTTTTTAGTAGTTTCGTCCCTTTCTACTGCAAAGCACCCATATATCAACATTATAGTAGTGTCAGTAGTAACTATTAAGAAAAAAATCCAACATTTTGAAAGAAAAATAATGAATTTATTTTTTTTATTTATTTTTTAAAATTAAGTAGTAATAAGAAAATTCACAAAAATTTTTCTTAATACTGCTTAATTTTAATTTTTTTCAATAAAATTATTGCTTTTTGTATTTTTTGAAAAACTTGCTATTTCTGAATCGCTATATTCTTCAAAATTTTGATTTATGATATTTTTGTTTGAACTCTTTTAAATGTTGAGCTTCCATTATTAGTTATTTATAAGTCATTTTATAAAAATAAGAAAATTGAAATAAAAGATAAAAAACTTGTATAAAAAAAAAAAGTTAAAAAAAACTTGTAGCTAAAGAGCTTATGTGAAAAACACAGGTTGAAATATGAAAAATCATGCATCAATCAGGCACCAATCAGGTACCAATCAGGTAGCTGATTGGTGACTGATTGTTGACCGATTGGTGACTGATTGGCATTTTCGCCAAATACCATCACCAATCAGGCAGTTTGTTAACTTTGATCCAGTGGTCAGAAAAGGATGAAATATAAGGCCAGTTCATTTCTGATTGTTCAGATTTTTGATCACAACATGTGATCAACATCAGAATTGAGTACATATTGACCGGTTATTTTGATCATCTTATTTTTTTATATTAATAAAATACTTTTTTTACAAAATTGCGAATAAGCAATAAACAATAACATAATATACAAATTAAGCCATATTACTAGGCAACGGACACGTTGAAAAAAAACACAGTCAAAAAAAAACCACTATTTTTTAGTTCGCAAAAATCGGATCACTGATCGGGTTACACAGTTTTATCAGCCAATGTTTATTGACTCAAAACCCGATCAAAATTCCGAACAATCAGAAATGAACTGGCCTATAGTTCATTGGAATCGTCTCAACAAGACGAATCTAATGGTAGTAAAATTGTATTTCTAGGACTAATAGTTAATAAAATATTAAATAAAATATAAATAGTATATTTTTATTTTTATATTTTACTTAATATCTCACCAAATATTAATTCTAGAAATACAATTTTACTATCATTAGATTCGTCTTGTTGAGATGATTCCAATGAACTATATTTCATCTTTTTCTGATCACTGAATCAAAAGTTAGCAAACTGCCTGATTGGTATCATTATTTGACGAAAATACCAATTAGTCACCAATCGGTCACCAATCAGCTACCTGATTGGTACCCGATTGGTTGACTGATTGATGCCTGATTTTTCACATTTTGACCTGTGAAAATAGTTCAAAAAATAATTAAAAAAGTTTAAAAAATTTTAAAGAAGTTACTTTTTTAAATTATAATAAATCATACTAAACCAATTGTTCTAACTGTAAATGATATATTTATCAGTGTGATGATTTTATGATTAATTATTTTAAATTGATATACAAATTTTGCATTAAACATTTAATTAATTTTTTATGATTTAATCATTTTAAATCAATATCTAAATTTTACATTAAAAATTTAATTGATATGGTTTAAATTTTTTATGATTTCAGTTAATCACAGTTTATTGACTAAATAATAATTCTGTATTTTTACTTTAATACTATCCGTCACATGTGCGCCACAAATAATTTCAGTCAAGTTGCGTAATACCGGCCATTTTTTCAGGCGCTGGGGTAGTCACCCGTCATTGATTGTGCCACTCTTTAAATCCAAAGTTTATAATTTTGGAAATAGATTTAAATCATTTAATCCAACAAAATTCCTTAGCCTATGAAAACTCTTGTTCCTAACGACAAGGACAAGAATTTATTTATATGCATGTTCAAATATTGAAAGAGACAACTCCTAAGAAAAAAAAGGAAAGGTATTTTTTTTTTGTTGTACAAATTTTGGTTCTAACAAATTTATAAGATGATTGTGAGCAATTCTTTTTTTTGTTTTAATATATATACCGTATTTTAAAATATAAATTTACAAAAAAAAAGTCTGATTCTATGATTTTATCTATAATTTCTGAAAAAAAAAAAAGAAAATTTTAAAATTAAAAATCGTAATCGTCATCTTCAGGTCTATTTCTTTTCCAATCATTATTTGTAGTAGTAGTAACTTGCGGTTCGGGAGATTCATGCATATCATAATCTGAGTCTGCATTTGGCAATGTTGAAGTCGTTGCTGCAACAGATTCTTCTCTAGTGTTATTATTATATGGAAGAACTTCCATCATGTCATCATCGTTATCTTCCGGTAAAATTTGTGATATTTCTATATTTAATGGTGATTCTTCTTTTTGTAAATGACCAGGTGGTGGCTTAAATTTAAAGAAAATAAATTTAGTATAAGTACAGTAAAAGAAATTACGCGAATGATAATAAGACAATAAAACAGTTGAAGTGATTATAAAATAAATAAAAAAAAGGTAAAATAAATGGAACGAAAAGTTAATAAGCGATCACCTCAGGTATAAGTTGAAAATTAACGGCTGTTAAACAATGACGATCTGGTGGTAATCTTAGTCCGTATTTTTCTGGTACAGGTGGTAATGGTTCTCTATTACGTTCTTTAGCAAGTTGCGCCAAAAACTATATGTCCAAAAGAAATACATTAATTATTCGAAATCATTATAAAAATTTTATAAAACTATAAGAAATATATATATATATCCAAACCTCACCTCCTGTCGTGGTGGTGAAGTGAATGAATGAGTAATACGACCTTGAATCGCAAGTTTAACATCATCGATATCAATATCATTTTTTGCTGCATGTTCAGCATACGCCGAAGCATCTTGAATAACATCAACTGTGTATCCTATAATATCAATAAAGTAAGATAATATAATAAACCTTACGAAATAACAAGAAAAAACGAATATAAAAAATTGTGTGTTTGTTACCACGATACTTACGATGAGCAAATTCTAAAAGTTGTTGGACCACTTTTGGTTCATAATCTTCAACTCCTGCAGCTTGCAGTATAAGCTGCATAACTCTAGAATCTCTCGGTACTTGATCCTTTGATTGTGCTTGTGGCACATTTGGAGGTTGTGCCATATTATTTACAAAATTTTCAACTTTTTTAACAAGAGACTGTTCAGAGTTTCATTGTTTGCTGACAATCAGAGTGGCGCAGCATTAGAAAATTGTAATTGGCTAGATTGATCAGTGTAAATGCAAAGCTCTTAGCGTTAGTAAGTCATGTGATATAAACACGAACGCTGGCGATTTTGTTATAAAGCAACTCTGAGTCATAAAAGCACACTTAGTTTATTAATTCCTTAGTTCAATGTTTGTTCTGTTTTTTATTTTACGCGTTTTTTAATCACTACTTATCACTTTGGTAGTTTTCTCCATCTAAAAAAACACTAACACCTCAACCATGCAAGGACAACCCCCCGTCCATAATCTACAACAGCAACATCTCCATTATCAACAAAAACATCTTCAACAAAAACAACAACATCATCAACAACAAAAACATCAACAACAGCTCCAACAACAAAAACAGTTCCAACAGAAACAGTTCCAACAAAAACAGTTTCAGCAAAAACAGTTCCAACAAAAACAAATTCAGCAAAAACAGTTGGTTCAACAGCAACAGCCACAACAGCCCCAGCTTCAGCTCCAACTCCAGCTCCAGCCTCCCCAACAACCGCAACCCCAACAGCAGCAACAGCAACAGCAGCAGCCAGAGCCAAAGAGACTCACTCAGGAGGAACGTCGTAAATTTGAAGAAAGATTAAAATACGCAACATACGAAGAACGTAGAGAGTATTATATAAGAGAATACGCTGATTTCATATATTATTCTCCAAGATATTACGATGATATTTCTGAATATAGACACGTTACTCTACCAAAAGAAATTGCTCAATTCTTACCTCCCAATAAATTATTATCAGAGGATGAATGGAGAAGTTATGGCGTAATTCAATCTCAAGGTTGGGAACATTATTTAATTCACTCTCCTGAACCTCACATCTTACTCTTTAAACGTGAAAAGGATTATCAATCAAAATATCCCGTTCCAAATCAAAATCAAAATCAAAATGAAAATCCAAATGAAAATCCGCAATAAATCACGACTTTTGAATAGTTAGATAAAAATAGGGTTCGTATTTTATAATGTGAGATGGGAAATGAGATTAAAAAATTTTCGTTTTTTTTATAATTTTAGTTGATTTTCTTTATAAATAAAGAATGTGAATATTTTAAATTTTGCGTTAGTCAAATAATCAAGTCAAAATAATCTTAATTAAAGTATATTAACTATACGTAAACCTTATTGATACATTTTCAAGGAATTATTTGTAAGATATAATTTTTAGACGTTCGACAATCCGGTAAACTGTGCGTGATTCAAAAAATTAACAAGGGTTACACTTTTCTTATCAAAAGGAGAATTGTATTTATCTACAATTTGTATGGATTTTTACGTGCAATATGAGTTCAATTTCATGCTATAAATGACATACAATGCATTAACCTTGTGGACAGTATACGTATAACAAATAAAAAGATTATCATAATTTAGTTATATAATGTTTAATTCACCTTGTGCCAATTTACTATTAAATATTAATTATGTACATTTTAACCAAATAATCTACGTTGTTTATTACCAATTTAGTCCAATATTCCGTAGTGCGACAATTAGATAAATTTGTAATAGTTATTTCACGGATATCAATGATTTTCACGGCGCAGCCGTGAAAATCATGATATTTATGCGACACGTGAAATAACTCTTTTATCTCACGTCCAGTGATGGGAAAGGGTGGGAGATATAAAAATACGTGAGCATGAAAATATCATCCAAAAAATTACAGGCATGAATATATCTTCAAAAAAATCACTGGCGACCAATTAGTAAACATGGGATAAATTATAATATTTAAGAGCCATCTTTTTAATCGTATTTAATTTGGCATATTTCTTATTCAATAATTTTTTTGAACATTGACAGCAATTTCTAGTTCATGTTTTCAGAAATTTTACACATCAAAGAAAGAACTTGGAAAAACTCACTACCTCCATCAACTAACCGTTTATCTACTATGCCTATACTTTCTCCTATATTACACTTATGATTTTCACTAAATCGTAAATCTTGAAGAACCTGAAAGAAAACCTGATAAAATTTTACATTAATAAAATTATTACATTGTCGAAAAAAGTATGCGTGTTATTTGACTTTACCTGTTCTATTATTTGCTTTCCAAAATATCCAGATGCAATGACATTACTTACGGTTTCTTGAATTTTATCATAAGATTTGCTCGCAGCACTTTCAATTAAGTCATTAATTATGTCGTCCGGTACAATCTGTTTATTTGAGAATTAAAAAAAATCCTAGCCTTGAGTCTCTAATAAGTCATAGTATAAAACAAGATTTTTATAGCACTTTATAGCATTATAATATAAATTTAACGTCAATTTATTACCCCGACAGTTTCTTTAATTGTATCGACTGTGACTCGATCATTCTTGTGAAGTTTAGATGCATTATTGAGCCAAGTAATCGCCTTTCTTAGATCTCCTTGAGAGTCTTTAATCAATTCATCTAGCGCCTAAATAAGTTGAATAAATTTATTGCATATTTTTATAATTTATTACACGTTTTACACGTAAAATTACACGTAAAAAATTACAACCTCTGAATAATAGTTGATTCCTTCTTGTTCACATATATAACTAAGGCGATTTCTCATATTTTCAGTGCCTATGCTCTTGAATCGAAATAATGTACAACGAGATTTCAACGCAGGAATAATACTAAAACAATATGTTTCGTTATGTTAAACGAGTTGATAAAATAGAAAGTCGCAATGTCTTTACAAACCTACCACGATACTTGATTGCAAATAAGACAAAACCGAGTAAGTTCAGAGTATTTTTCTATTATGCGTCGCAATGCCTCTTGAGCGTCTTTCGTTAAAGAATCGGCTTCGTCCAGAATTATAATCTTAAAACCTGGACATTTATTCCTGTATATCAAAATAAAATATGTTCAGACATAGCAAAATCTTCGAAATGTGAAATTTTAAAAAGATCGTATGCAAATCACCTATCACTATCACCAACAATACATGACCGTGCATAGTTTTTTACTCTCTCCCTGATCACACCAATTCCACGCTCATGCGAAGCATTTAATTCCAAGACACGAGATTTCATCAGTTCTGAACTATCAATTAAATATTTGTTTACCTTAAAATACAATGTTTTAGCTATTTAACATAAATTCTATACCCGAATAATTCACGTGCAAGTGCCAAGATTGTAGAAGTTTTTCCAGTACCCGGAGGGCCATAAAATAACATATGAGGTAACTTTTAAAGGGAATACATAAGTTTTTTTTATTGAATCGTCTGAAATTAATATTACCAACTTACGCTATCTTTAAAATGATTCAAGGTAATCAAAGTTTCTTCTTGAGCACTTATATTGTTTAAGGACTTTGGACGGCTAAAATAAAAAATTTTCTTATAAGATATATTGAGAAAGTTACGGTATACATATAAAATTTACAACGTTAAAAAAAAAAAAAAAATAAAATAAAACTTCATTACTATTTTTCTATCCATGGTAAGCATGAAGTATAATCTTTTGTCGATCTAGAGCGAGTGTCTTGATTCCGAAAAAACGAACCCATTGCAAGTTGCTTTATTTTTACGCGTTTACGAAATTTTTATATACCTTCCACGGTTTCAATCGACAAAAATTTGATTGGCTATATGAATTTTAATTTTAAATAAAGTGACATATTTATCGAATTAGAGTACCTCCCTAAATATCACCTCTAAAAAAAATGATTTGCGATTAGTAATTTTATTGTATCGTTATATAGAAAAGGATTGATTATTAGTGATTCTGGAAGAATTTGAATGATTTTCTCGTAGTTTTCTTGTTAAAAACATTTTGTATTACACAAGATTTTAAAATTTGCTTATAATGAAACTACTTTAACTAAAGGATTGAAAAATCACCAAAATTCTTCCAGAATCACTAATAATCGATCCTTTTCTATACAATGATATAATAAAATTGCCTATAATTGCAAATTTTTGGAAATCATTTTTTTTAGAAGTGATATTTAAGGAAGTACATTAATTTAAAAAGGGCAATAAACCAATTATTAGTAGCATAACACACCTATGAAAGTCTTATAATAATTATATGTAAACAATTATTTCTGTACTGATATTTCAATAATTCTTTTATTATAAGTAATTGTTATCAATCATGTTGTAGATGATAACTAATTTAGCACTAGGATTACTATGTATATCATATTGGTATTTGATCAAGTTTGAGAAGATAAGAATTAACTTTAATTAACAATTTTATCATATGCTAATTTTAAACTAAATGTCAATGATTTATTATGATTTATCCAGATTTATTGGATTTGGGAAGATAAGAATTAACTTTAATTAAAGTTCGTAATTTATGTTGTTTAATGATTTTATTATATATTAATATTAAATTAAATGTCAAATTTTTATTACTATAAATCAGAAATTCTGAATTGTATAAATTGTCTGATTGTCTTAAATTGGAAATGCTGAATTTTAAAATTTTCTGATTGTTATAAATCAAAAATGCTGAATTGTGTAAATCTTCTGAATTTTAGCTAAATTTAGTTTAATTTTTGATTTATTACATGTCCAATTTGTCTTATTTCAACTAATATATATCCTATCTGAGAAAAATATTTTCAATTTAATTATTAAATAATTTTTTTTATATAATATCATATAATAAACCTATTTTTAATAAGTAAATTTTTAATCTCCAATTATCATATATAATTTTATCACTTGTTATTATATCATTTTTTTCAAGAGGTTAACATATGATCATTAAATATGAATTTAAATTTTTATAATAAATTAAATTATTATAAGCTTTACATCATCAGTACAATTAATACAATTAATACAATAACTCTCTTTTTCTCACTACTTTCATATCAAAATTTTTCTCTTTTCTCTTACACTTTATTATTTTATTTATTATAATGTTTTTTTCAAACTCTACTGTATTTCTTGAATATAAACTTGACAAATTATATAGATTTTTGAAAAATGAAAAGAACTAATAAGATTTGTAATTATGAATTTTAGTTTATTTTTATTTTATGAACGATTACTAACTGTTCTTTTCTTTTTTTATAGATTCAATAAATTTCTGGTGAATAAAAAACCAAGATTCAAAAAACAAAAAATTTTTGATGTTTAAAATCTATCTACTTTGGAGAAAAATAGATTATAAATCTTTTTAAAAAAAAGTTAAAGAATAATCTAATACTAAATCAAGCAATGTTTTTTGACTATATTATATACATATACTAAACTTTTTTTTATAAGAAATACTTATTATTTCTGTAGATAAATCTGAAAATAATAGTTCTCATATAAATATTAATGCTAACATTTAGAAATATATATATATTTGATATGCTTATTATTTTATTCTAATAGGTATAACTTTATTATAAATGTGTTTTTTATTTATTTGCATTTACTTTGTATTCACAATATTCACATAAAATGATCTTATTCTAATAAAATATAATTTAATATTAATTATTTACCAGCATTTTCTTTATTATAAATGTAATTAATTAAAGTTAGTGTAAATGTGAGTCCATTAATAAAATATTGAATTAAACTAATATAGTTAAACCTTAATATAGTGAACCCTTGATATAATGAATTTTTCAGATAATTATAATAAATTTCCCTTTATTATAATGAATTAACTAATTAAAGAAACTCTTCCCGCCGATCGTTCGGTCACAAATTCGCACTAGTAGTTTGAAGAAAATTTTACGTTTTTAACGCTTAAAAGTCATAGAAAATATTGTTTTTTCGATATAGAATTTCGGGAAGAGTAATATGGAAGGGGTAGAATTTACCCAACCTTCAGGAAGTAGCACTTCA
>QZLH01001342.1:0-11683 GCA_003833135.1 Oehlia diaphana
TTTAGATCGGATTTTACTATTAAATTTCCAATCCAGGGTGTACCCCACGATTAAACATACCAGTACTACTATCCACCAACCTACCACCACATGTTACCCCCTATGACCTACCTATATAATTTTTTTTGATGAAAATTTTTTTTTTCATATTAAATTTTCTTTCATATTTCATTTAATAATGGAAACAACCCTTCATGACCGTGAAAATTTTACTAAGGCGAACATTAAAAGCAATAAAAAAAATCATGCCAATGGAACGATGATAATATTAAGCTTTTACTTTCATTTTTAATAGAATGGAAAGAAGAAGTAAACCAACTAAGTACCAAACGAGGTGGCAGCGGTAATACAAAAGCAAAGCTTTGGCAAGACACGTCAAATATATTTCTTGACAGTCATTGCCAATATTCTGCTGAACAGTGCGCGATTAAGTGGAAAAACATTAAAAAAAAATATAAGGTACTACTTAAGAAACTACTTTTTAAAAATTCTTATTCACACCTTTAATTAAAAAATATTCTATTTAGGATGACATGGATCATAATAAAAAATCAGGTAATGATCCAATTGAAGTAAAATATAAAGCAGGAGTTGAAGAAATCCTTGATGGAAATCGCCCAAGTTTAACTCCAAAACTACTAGAAAGTAGTTTGGACCAAAATGATGAAGTTAATATTGAAAAGGAAGCTCTATTTAATGAAATTACTGGTCAAAGTAAATGAAAGAACAGGTCTGATGAATCTATCCAAGAAGATGAACCACGAAAAGCTAACAGGTCCGAAGTAAGAAAAGTTAAAAATATGTTGGAAGATCTAATTTATCAAAGAAAGGAAGAACAAGAAAATAGAAAAATAGAACGAGAAAGAAGAGAAGTTGAACGAAAGGAAAGGGAAGAGCGAAGGCAACAGGAGTTTAGTTTACTAATTTCTGCTTTGAATTCTACAAATAGAAATATGATGTTTTCTCAAAATGATGGTATGTAATTTATTAATATAATTACAAATTATCTTTAATATCTTTAATATACTAATTATTTTATAATAGTTCCTTTTTATTATCAATCTAGTTCATTTAATACAATGCAATTCATGGATACTTCATATACTGATACTCCACAAATTAATCGTACTCATACTTTGCAAATTGATCATACACGTACTTTGCACATTGATTGTACACGTACTTCACAAATTGATCGTACACGTACTCCACAAATTGATCCTACTTTGCAATTTGAATGAACTCTACATTACATATTTTCTCACCTCAAGATTTAGATGAAATTTAATCTGTTGTAATTGTAAAAAAATATAACCAAAATAAAGTCAATTATTCAAAAAAAAAATTGAAATTTTTTTTATTCTGGTGTTTATCATTTATTCTGATACTTCAATATCAATTTCATCTTCACTATCACTAATAATGTTATATCTGCTTCTTCTGTTATCTCGTAAAATTTTTTTATTCCACAAATAATTTGCTAAATTATCTCTAATGGTGTTGGTTACTTCAGAAGTATTATTATTATTTGATAAGGTGTGAAAATTATTTTGGTCATCAAAATATTCATCATCATCTAACATATCTTCCTCCCTTTCTTCATAGATATTATGTAAAATACAAGATGTTGTTACAATCAGAATAGCTGTTTCTAATGATGTTGCTATAGGATTAATGAGGCATCTAAATCTTGATTTCAATTTTCCAAAAGCTTGTTCAACACTTATCCAAGTTTGAGAATGTTTGGTATTATAATAAGTTTGTATTTGTGTTAACCTTCCATTATCACGGTATGGTGTAAGTAACCAATTTTGGCAAGGATAACCAGCATCACCAAGAATGTACGAATTTGAAGGAATAACAGAAGAAGAAGAACTAAGCATATAATATAATGGAGAATTATGAAATATTCTACTATCATGAGTTGAGCCAGGATAACCAACAAAAATATCAATAAATCTTCCATATGAATCAACAACTGCTTGTAAAACAATTGAATAAAAACCTTTTTTATTATAATAATCCATAGGATATTCTTTAGGAGCTTTAATTGGTATATGACTACCATCAATAGCTCCTATGGCATATGGGATACCAGCTTTTCTTTTAAATTTCTTTGCAATATTACTAAATTAGTATAGTTATTGGGAAATCTATTAAAAATCATAATAATTAATATTTATTTATTAATTCATTAAAACTTTAATTACTACTAAACTCTTACCTAATTTTTGATGAGAGAAAATGACATTTAATTGCACATAAGACTGATCTGATAATAAAACATATAGTTGTTTCTCCTAATGCAAACAATTGTCCAAGTGTCCTATAGCTTTGACCAGTAGCTAAAAACCATAAAGTTACTGAAACTTTCTGTTTAATTGGAAGTCTTGGAGCGCCTCTTGAGTTGTTTCTTTGCAATAATATAGGTGCTATCTCAGTACACAACCACTCAAATGTAGTTTTTGTTATTCTAAAATGGCGCTTAAACTCCATATTTTCCCAACTGCTACATATATTATTAAACCAACAAAAGCTTCGGGCTCTTCTTGCTTGCCTGTGAACTGCTCTTAAAGAATTATTCCTTTCAATAACGTCTATACACTCATAATAAAATAGTAAATCATTATTCTCATCAGATGTTTCTTCGGAGGATGAATCAGTTTGGTCCAAAAAAATTAAATATATAATTGAAACAAACAAAGAATGTCTTTGAGTATTCATTATTATTCAACTTTTAGGTCTAAACTAAAATGTGTTAAGGTGGTATACGAAAATTCAAAATCCGACGCTCGTATTTGTAAACACAGATTGGATTTTATAAGAATCTGGTTTAATCCAAATGGATCGGCAATCCGATCTAAATCCGATCTAAATGAATTTGTAAATGCACCCATATATATATTGTATACTGAATAATTTATAATTTATAATTTTTTTTTTTTTTACCTTAAAATTTCTTGAAAAGTTTCAGGTAAAATATTCGGTAATTTAATATGTGTTAAAGTTCCATCATTTTTCTTTTCAGTAGTTAACAGAATTCTTCGTAAATAGGGAGAACGATAATATAAAATAACCTTATGAGCACGGAATATTTTGACATATGGGTCATTACCAGCTTCAATAGTAATATCATAATACTCATCATCATCTAAAATTTCAAGCAAATTTTGAGTCAAGCTTTGCGATATAAATTTATAATAATCCATTATAAATGATTTTTTTTATTGAAAAATAAAAAAAAAAATGAAATGAAATGCAACGTTACAATTTATATGTAACCGGTGTAACACCAACGATTTTATAATTAAAATTCTAACCCATGTGACCGGTGACATTTAAGCCCTCAGATAAATAAACAGTGAGGTGATGAACATTTTAAGGTCACGTGGGTAGAAAATTTGTTAGTGTGTGAAATGATAACAGCAATCTAACAGTAAACACTTTTATTACCTTTGAACCTACTTAACCTATAACTCCTCACAAAATTACGTTTTACATATGACAACCGCCTGCGATCAACCTTCATTTTGTAATAGTAAAAATTATAACCTGTATAAGTAATCTTATTACTTCCTCCGCTGTTACATTATCTTTTTTTAATTTAGATGATTGATGACGGACCCGCTACCACCTTATCCAATTCCTGTCTCCCCTGAACTCCCTAATCAAATCCACTACTTCGTCTTCAGTAATTTCTTTATCTTCTTCAACTTCTTTCCTTTTTGCTCCAATATCCATCTCTTTCTCGCTAATCATCATCTCATTACTAGGCGCATATGTGCGGTTATTCCCATTGTTATGTTTATTTACCTCTGATAACTCTGCATACTTTCAGATTGGTGGTGTCACCGGACTTGAAATATTTGAGAGCTTTAAATATTATTGAATAGTAAAAATTTATTATTTGTCTATATTATTAAAGAGTATGACTTGATCATAGATTAATTGGATATATTTTTAATCCTTGATTGTAGAATTAATTATTTCATCTAGTTATCTCTCTATGTTAATTATAAAGAGTAAAAAATTGATAACATTGATTTCAACATTCTATGCATAATTTTTTCATTATGATAATTTTTGATATTCTACATTTTTATAATAAACTAATCTAACTTAAATAGCAAGCTGAATTTTAATTGCCTACTACGGAAAAAAAGTTGAAAAAAAAGAAAAATTTTATTAGCTTGATTTAAAATCATATGATCGGCTGTTTTTGGTCAAATCTAATTTTTGTACCGTCAAAGTAACCTGGCAAAGAAACCTTACAAATAACAGTTAAAAACATTCAATATTTTGTTCAGTTATTAGTATCTTTAAACTTTTAAGTTAAATGATAAATATAATATCCCCAAAATTTTTTAAATAAAACTTTTAGGGTAGTGGTTTTTACTGTTGTTACATCTTCACGACATCATGTGCCGGATGGCGAATCACGGACTATATTATACAAGTCGCAAACTTACTGGAATTTTAATTCAAGAAGAGTTTTAGAATTTTTAATGTATAATTGAAGATTAATAATTACCTATTTATTCTTTATTTGTTTATTGAACTTACCGATATTAACCTTAATAATCTAGAAAACAAAGAGCAAAAAAAACTTACGCTAACATGGAATAGATTACACAATTCAAAACTATTTATACACGCTAGTCTAAACGTTACGGTTACACATGTATTTATTTAGTTATATAGATACGAGGTCCACGAAGTAATGTTTTATCTTATATAAAATTTCTAATTAATCGATCCATTTTGAGATTAATTCAACATGTGGAAATTTAGTGATTTTCGAATCAAATCAATACTAATACTTTTTATAGTCATATGAGATTTTGATTTTCTGATTGATTGGTTATTACTTATTAGGATTCAAAAATATTTAATAAATCGGTATAAAATACTTTTGGTAAAATTTTTATAAGGTAACACCTTAACTGAAAATTCTTCGGAAGTTAAATTATAGAATTTAATAAATCGAATACAATGTTGTAACCTATTTTTCAAAGTGTTGATTAAAAAAGTTGTAGGATCAGGAGGAAGTTTGGAATTTTGTGTAAGCTCCCATTTGAGAAATTAGTACATAAATTTTGAAATTCCAAAAAAGAATCGTTCTCAAAGCTTGTTTGATAAATCAAATTAAAATTTAATTCCATCCAATTTGTCTTATTTTCAATCAAAAAGGATTGTAAATAAGTATTAAATTCTTGAAGACCAAGAGCATTCCTAGCAACCAAGATTTTAATTATTTCCGAAGTATCATA
This sequence comes from Oehlia diaphana, assembly GCA_003833135.1. Taxonomy (NCBI): domain Eukaryota; kingdom Fungi; phylum Glomeromycota; class Glomeromycetes; order Glomerales; family Glomeraceae; genus Oehlia; species Oehlia diaphana. The sequence goes on from QZLH01001342.1 coordinate 5,271, forward strand.
TTCCTCTAAAGAAATTCTATAACGTTTGTAATTTAAATTTATCATTTTCTTAATTGTTACCTTAAAATTATTTGAAAATTTCGGGTAAAATATTTGATAATTTTGTATGTACCAAAGTACTATCATTATAAGTGACGATAATGTATGATAACATATGAGCACGAAATATCTTTATATAAGGATGAAGGATCATTACCAACTTCAATAATAACATCATAATATTCAACATCAATTGAAATTTCAAGTAAATTTTGGGATAAGTTACGTAAAAGTTTAATATCATTCATAAACAACTTGTTTGAACTTTGAACAGATTTTCACGGATAACGACCTTAGCATCACCACTTCACTATAACTTTTTTATAAACCAAATTTCAAGTCGATCAATACGTCAATTCTACCGAAAATGATTATCGTTAATCCGATCTGAGACATAAAATGATTAGTGTAATGTGTGCCGATCAATAATTAATAATTTAAAAATTAGCCTACCTTCCCCATAGGGAATGCCGCCGTCATTTCTGGCCCTTCCCTATTCATACACCGGTTGTACAGAATATATAAATATAAACTAAATACATTCTTAAACTGGATGCCTTTAGGCTTATTGTCTTTTGTTAAATTTACAAAATATGAACCGTACATTGCCCATAGATTTTTCAAATTTACTTGAAATTCCTGACGATTATGATGTAAAATTTATAGTTGGTAAAGAAGAAAATATTAAGGAATTTAAAGCACATTCGTTAATTTTATCTTCTAGGTCAATCTATTTTAAAAATGGATTATCTGCAAGATGGGTAAGAAAGGAAGATGGAATCATCATTTTTAATAAACCTAATATTTCACCTTTGGTGTTTGAGGTTATTATGAAGTAAGTGTATTATTCCCAATTTAATTATTTTTTTTTTTTTAAATAAAATAATTAATCATTTACAAAAATAATATCATGGATAGGTATATTTATACAGGATTACTTTATATTAAAGATAATGAAATTAGTCTTGTTGATGTTGCTTTCGCAGCGGATGAGCTTCAATTAATTGAAGTATTTCAACAACTTGAAGAAATTTTAACTGAAAATAAATCTGCTTGGCAACCAAAAGATATTATCAAAGTTTGTCAACATAGTCATTTCATTAATTTATATAATTTTGCGTTAGAATTAGTTTGTAGTAGTCCTAAAATTATTTTTGGAACGGAGGAGTATTTAAAAATCGAAAAAACTTTCCTTATACAACTTTTAAAATGTGATGATCTTAAATTAGAAGAGATTGAAATTTGGGAATATTTAATTAAATGGGGAATTGAAAATACTAATTCTATTTTAGATGATGATATAACTAAATGGACGTCAACAGATTTCATAAATCTAGAAAAAATAATTCATAATTGTATTCCTCACATTCGATTCTTCCAAATGTCATTCAATGATTATACAAAAGTTAGGACTCAATTTAAGGATATCTTACCACATGGTCTTGATGGAGAAGTTCTTCAATATTTATCAAATCCTAATTTCAAAACTACATTCAATGTTTTACCCTCAAGACCTCTTTTTGACTCGAAAATTATTAATTCTAGAGATGCAGCATTGATAGCAAGTTGGATTGAAAAAAAACGTGTAGCATCCTACAATTTTGAAAATATGCCTTTTAAATTTAAACTTATTTATCGTGCAAGTCAAGAAGACTTTAAAATCAATAAATTTCATGAGAATTGTGATAATAAGGGACCAACAGTTGTTGTCATTAAAGTTCACGAATCAGGTGAAATAATTGGTGGATATAATCCATTGGAATGGCGTAGTTTTAAAATAGCAGAAGATGAAAGGAGTCCCTTATTATATCACAATGATGATTTTTACAATAATCATCAATGTAAATCATCAAATAGTTTTATATTTTCATTAACAAATCGAACAGTACCTGTATTAAGTCGTGTCACATCTAAAAGAGAAGCAATCACTTGGTGCAAAAACAAAGGACCTTGTTTTGGATTACAAGTTTTGTTTGTGTATTCTTTAAATAATAATATTGTCGGCAAAAACAAGCAGCATTCTTATGAAAAGAAAGTTATTACAAAGAAACTTTTGAAATAGAAGAATATGAAGTATTTCAAATTGTTGATGATAGACTTAGTAGTGATAGAATTTTTCGAAGTATTAATAGGATTTTTCGATTTATCAAGAAAATGTTTAAAAGTGTAATTCGATTTATTAAATGGATGTTTGAAAATTTTGTTATTCTTCTGCCAGTAATATTTGTAATATTAATATATTCATTTTCTATATCTTTTATTTTTTATTTTGCATCAATAATTCACAACTTTTATCAACAAAGTAATTTTTGGGGTGTTATTGGTGCTATTTTTGTATGGTCACTATTAAACTGTATTTTGAAATGTATTTCTAATGTTATTGCCAGTTCTTAAATGCTTATGAAAATAAGCAAGTATGTATATGATAAGCAGAAGGAATAATAAATGACGGTAAACGCGTAGTGAAATAAATTATATTAAAATACTAATAAATATATCACTGTCGATCAATTTACGAATGTAACACAATAAAACAAATGTAAACTCAATCAGATGCGAATACGGTAATGCATACACTAGCATATACACTCAAACCGCAAATATTGATTCACAATAGAACAAAACTTAAACTAAACAATGAGATAACTTCTTCAATAATGTTTTATTAAATTTCAAAACAAATTATCTGTTATTACATTGATTTGGAGCGCATATATTTATAACAATAAATCTATGCTAATCATGTTTAATATGTTATAAAAATGCTACATATTTAATAAATGTTATATGTTTAATTGTTATGTTTAATGAACAAGATTATTCAAGATCGACATGGATTTTTTTCGGCTAGCCGAAAATTTACTGCGCCTTCGGCTGAATTTTTCGGCTATCTATCTACCCATTATCTAGTATACTAAGGGAGGAATTAAATTGCTTACAATATTTGATTATTAAGACAACAAAGCTTGCCTAAAAACAGGTAAATTATTTTTTTATAAATTTATTAAATGTAATTATTCCATTCTTAATTTTAAACTGCAACCCACTTTTAGAATTCATAGAATCATAACTAATGCAGGAGAGTCGCCAAATGGTATTTCAAGCATTGTATTTATTATTGCTTAACTATTTGGCTTATCAATGAATTACTAATGTTTATTATTTCATATTAGGACTCTTATTCACTGCTATTTGCTGAAAAACTTTGAAGATCTACATGCTCTAAAACCACGTGTTCATAAATGTTTTGAAGCAACTGCTAAAATAATCCTTACAGTGGAAACCAAAGACCCTAAAATTACCGAAAAAGAGAAGTTTTTGGTTTATTTTATTGATTAATAATATACAATATACTTCTCTTAAGACACGAACATAAGGTGAAAAGTACTATGAAAAACATCTTGGAAATTTGTCATAGAATTTAAACCAAAAATAGAACAAAATAAAAAGAAACATGACTAATGTAGTTCTCGGTACATTATATAATAATATAAACCACCTCAAGGAAGTGGAAGTCATACGATTGGTTTCACAAATCTGATATGAATTTTATCAAAGGGAATTACGTTAATGGTTTTGATTGACGAAGGATTTGCTAAACAAGTTAAAGGTGGACTTCAATATTTTCATTTTATTCATGAGATTAAATGTATTCACTGATTGCATATAAATAATAATTTTATTAAATAAATTTAAAATGTTTATTATACTGTACAGTAAAAAAAAAAAAAACTTTTTTATTTTGTCTAGACATAAAATTGAAGTCACATTTATTAATCCAATATGGAAGAATTTATGCTTGCTGATAATATATTTGAGGTTATATAAAAATGAATGATAATCATTTCATTGGTGCTTAATAATAACCTAAGATGAAATTGATATACATTCATATTGTGCAAAATTTGTATGTCATATATATTCATACTAATAAAAAGAAAAAAAGAAAAAAAGATATTTACTTTATCTTTTTCAGTTAGGAGAATTTTGATATAGAAATGGATAGTAAAGGTAAAGCATATAACATGAATAATAATATAAATTAGTATTATCAAAATTATTAAACAAACTTGCAATATAATAAAACTAGTTTTGTGTGATATCAGAAAACCTGAAGGTAAATATTATATATAAAAATATATTTAAATATTAAGATTTTTAAACATAATTGTAAATAATCAAATATAATTAAACAAAATTTGCAATATAACAAAACTAGTTTCCAGTAATATCGAAGAATTTGAAGAAAGTTGTACTGGAGAATTTGAGAGAAGTGGTACTGAAGAATTTGAAAGTAGGAATTTGAAGGAAGTACAGTAACACCAAGGAATCTAAAGGTAAACAAGCTGAAATATTAAGGTCTTATTTATAAACAATTCAAATACTACTAGACTAACTCATTATATAAAAGTTATATTAAAAATTTAGCTTGTAAGTTAATATAATTGAATAATAATTAAATACTCATAAATTTTATTGTATTTCATATAACTAAATAATTTGTTTAATGATTAATAATACTGTAGTTAGTAAGTTATCAGTTATTTAAATCTAAAAAAGTTACACTCCGTCGACTTAAAACCTCCTGATGTATGTTTTTTCAGTCGGTTATATTTTTTTTGGTTAACAAGATTTTTTGGTTATATCATTATATTTTCGTTTTTTGGTTCTTTTTTTTTATTCTTTATCTCCTTTATTTTTTGCTTCATTCGGTTATTTTCATTCGACCTTTTATTTTCACTTTGTCTTGATTTGGTTCAGGTTTTTTAAATAACCTATGCCTTTAAAAAATTTATTATAATTTCCATTTTATAACTTAACCAATAAAATCTCATGTAAAAATTTTCAACGACAATGGAAATACAAATAAAGTAAAAATTCTAATAAATTTACTCTAAAAATGAATATAAAAATTCCGTAAGTACTTGTATGTAAACAAAAAACTGAGTTCATCACCAGTCATGTGATCTTGAAAGAAAAATACAATATACCTATGTCGCACCAATTAGCAAAGTTAAAAAGGCAACAGCAACAAAAAACTCTTTCTCCTTTTTTTCATTTTATTAGTTTTCTGCAGTAAAATTTTTGTGAGTTCGTACTTTTAGTTTTCTAAGAAAACTCAAAGGGAAAGAGGCCCTAGACGGGCGCCTCGGACATAAGATGAGGTTTTAGTCGTACTTTATCCATACATAATGGAATATGGCTTCTTCTTCCAAGTCCAAACATATTGTAATAGACTGGAATACTTCAACAGAGAAAAGCTCGTTCGTTCAACTTGGCACAACCCCTATGCCACAAGAAAACTCTTATGTTTAAGATATTGAACCAGAAGCTTTACTCAGTACTAAGGACGTTCTCCTTACAGATATTGATGATATTCTTCCACTATCATTTTATACTGCGCCTAAACCTCGCAGTAAGAACTTTCTATTCCTTGTCTCGTTCAAGAAATTCCACATGACCAAGATCTGCAATTCAGGTTATAACAAGATTTATAACTCTAGGTGCTCTAAAAGTTTCTTTTTTGAGCTTGTCAATCAAAAACCAAACACCAATGATATTCATTTAAAGATACACACAAACGACTATTTCATGTCAACACTCCCGTTTTGTTATAATTCCACAAGTCGTGTACCAAACAACAAATTCCAACTTAGCAAAGCACTTCAGCATTTTTTTTCTTTACAAAGAGTTATTCCCGCCGAATACAAAAAAATATTTTGACATGTTAAGAAAAAAATTATTAGAACGAATCACGTTTATTAAATCACGTGCCGATAAAGATGACGATCGTAATCAAAGAACAAATACTTTTTTTAATTTCTCATATAAGAAATATAGGTTTTACTTTGGTATTTATATTCCGTGTGATCATAATTTAGAAGAAAATTCATCTTCGGCTTCCAAATCATGCCAACTTCCATCTCCCATCATGTTGTCTAATAAGCGACATGGTTGCGGTCTCCACGTTAAAAAAATATTTTAAGATATCACTTTAAGGAATACTCCTGTCAATCCGGACTTACCGATTATGAATAAAGCCTTCCATGCTAATTTGATATTTGAGCGATGGAAATTCAAAAAATGTAAAAATGTTAGGTCAATGCGCACGGGCGTATCTTACAGCATGCGTTATATTACCAAATGACCAACGGACTCTGATGATAATGCAAGAAAGTGCATCTATAATAAACTGATGTAAGATTTCAAATTTCAACCTAGCCCCAACACTAAACACAGGTCGAACAGATGTCATTGTCGCAAAATTTGCCTGGAATTTTTCTGGCAAATTGAGAATTATCCCGGTAAATTGGGGTAAATTGTGTTACAATTTTGGGATAATGGAGGACTTGCAATTTGGCAAATTTTGTCAA
>QZLH01001342.1:12476-36708 GCA_003833135.1 Oehlia diaphana
TTAGGCAAATCTTTAGTAATGCTATGCAAACGAAGTGCAAATTGTGGTGAATTTAGGTAAATTTTTAGTAATTTTATGCAAATGAAGTGCAAATTGTGGTGAATTTAGGTAAATTTTTAGTAATGTTATGTAAACGAAGTGCAAATTGTGGTGAATTTAGTTAAATTTTTAGTAATGTTATGTAAACGAAGTGCAAATTGTGGTGAATTTAGTTAAATTTTTAGTAATGTTATGCAAACGAAGTGCAAATTGTGGTGAATTTAGTTAAATTTTTAGTAATGTTATGCAAACGTAATGCGAATTGTGGTGAATTTAGGTAAATTTTTATTAATGTTATGCAAATGTAATGCAAATTGTGGTTAATTGTAGTGTATTTTTAGTAATGCTATGTAAATTGTTGAAAATTTAGGTGAATTTTTCAGCATGTTGTGCAAACGTAATGCAAATTGTGGAAAATTGTGGCGCATTTTGCATTTTTTCAGCAAATGTTAGCTAAATTTTTGGATAATTTATTGGAATTTAGGATATTTTCAGACAATTGAATGAAAATGTTTTACCGATTTTAAACAATTGAGCATAAATGGTATAAATGCAACATTTTTGGAGACAATTTAGTGAAATTTTGCAATAATTTTGGACAATTGAGTTAAATTTAGTAATAATTTTAATAATTTTACGTTATTTTTACAATATTATTTATTAACAAATGCACAATTATTATTTAATGATGAGAATCTATATTAATCTATATTCATCAGATATCCAATGATCCATGGGTAATCTGCACCTCTAATTCTTCATGTATCAAATGTCCAATGCTGAAGTAGAAGCTGGTGAAAACCTAAAAAAGAAAAAAAAATGAAACATTAATATACATTTCGTTGAAAAAAATCAAAATTAAAGAAACATTTCGAAGTTATATACCTTCGAAATGTTAAATTCCATACGTCCAAGGACTGTCAAACTAAAAAAGAAAAAAAAACGAAATATTAATATACGTTTCGTTGAAAAAAATCAAATTAAAGAAACATTTTGAAGTTATATATACCTTCAAAATGTTAAATTCTACACGTCCAAGGACCGTCAAACCTAAAAAAGAAAAAAAAATGAAACATTAGTATACGTTTCGTTGAAAAAAATCAAAATAAAAAAATATTTCGAAGTTATATACCTTCGAAATGTTAAACTCCACACGTCCAAGGACCTACAAACCTAAAAAAGAAAAAAAAACGAAATGTCAATATACGTTTCATTGAAAAAAATCAAAATAAAAAAAATATTTCGAAGTCTACCTTCAAAATGTCGAAACGGTACTCTGGAACCTAAAGAGAAAACCGAAACATTAGTAAACGTTTCATTGTATTAAAAAAAATGAAAAATAAAAGAATTTCGAAGGTTCTTATATTTACCTTCAAAATTCTTCCGTCAAGAAGGCGACCGGAAAATAAACTACAAAAAAAAAGATAAATGAAATGTTAGTAAACGTTTACTAATGTTTCGTTAAACAAAAAAAAAATAAATTGATTTCGAAGGTAAATACCTTCGAAATCTCGTCCTGGAGGCGAAGCCGTGAATCTATAAAAAAAAACTGAAACGTTAGTTAACGTTTCGTAGAAAAAGATTATTTAATAAATAAATACAAAAAAAATGAAAGTATTACCTTTCACCCAAAGTCTGGGTCGTAATATTGTCCGGCATTCCTACAAAAAGGAAGAAAAGAAACGTCAGTTAACGTTTCTTAAAAAAAAATAAATAAAAATAAAGTTTCACAATACAATATTGCGAAACTCACCGGTTCATTTTGATTTCCATTATTCAAATGTCCGGAACCTACAAAATGAAAGAAAGAAACGTTAGTAACATTTCTTTTAATAAAAAAAAATCAAAATTAAGCTTCGCAATGTAACATTGCGAAACTTACCGGATCGTTTCCATTCATTCTAATGTCCAGAACCTACAAAATGAAAGAAAGAAACGTTAGTAACGTTTCTTTTAATAAAAAAAAATCAAAATTAAGTTTCGCAATGTAACATTGCGAAACTTACTGGATCGTTTCCATTCATTTTAACGTCCGGAACCTACAAAAAGTAAAAAAGAAACATTAATATAAACGTTTCTTTTAATAAAAAAAATTAAAATAGTTTCGCAACACAGTGTTGCGAAACTCACCGGTTCGTTTCGAACTCCATCATCCAATGTCTGGCGTTCCTACAAAAAGAAAAAGGAAACTTAGAAACGTTTCCTTACAAAAAATTTAAAAATATATTTTTTTTAAAAAAAGTTTCGGTTCCTTACTTCCTGGAGTCGAATACTGAAAACCTACACAAAAGAAAATAAAGGATCGTTAAAATCGTTCCTTATAAAAGTAAAAAAAAAAAAAAATTTTAAAGTTTTGAAGCAAAACGCTTCAAAACTTACCAACATTTCATTTCCTCATTTCCCAAAGTAAAACATCAAAAATCCTACAAAAAAGAAGAAAAGAAACGTTAGAAACATTTCCTAAAATAAACTAAAAAAAAATTAATAAGTTTCGCTTCGAAACTTACCGATTCCACTTCCAAAGTCACCTATACAAAAAATAAAATAGGAAACATTAGGAACGTTTCCTTACAAAAGAGAATTAAAAAAAAAAATTAAAAAAGTTTTGAAGCATTTCGCTTCGAAACTTACCATTTTGTTTTTCTGAAAGATGATTCCGGGAAGGGGAAAGGGAAGGGGAAAGGGAAGGGGAAGGCGAGAGAAAGAGGGAAGAGGGAAGGTGAGAGAAAGAGGGAAGGGAAGGCGAGAGAAAGAGGGAAGGAGTGGGGAGAGAAAGAGGGAAGGGGAAAGGAGAACGAAAGAGAAAGGGGGAAAACGAAATGGGAAAGGGAAAAGGGCGAAAGAAAGGAGGTGAAATTGAAAGATCGTGAGAAAAAATTAAGCTTTTACCAAAAAAAGCTTAATTTTTTTTTGCTATACCGCACTAACCGCAGCTGAAGCTGCAGTAATTATTAAGTAATATCACGTAACGTGCGTGATATGTAATTTTATATAAATAGGGGCTTTCCCCCGCCCTGAAATTTTTTTTTTTATTTTAATTTTAAATAGATGTATATATATGCTTATATATACACATATATATCTATTAACTAATACTTTACGAAAAGCCCCTCCTCTGTAAACAGGTAGAGGCCATAAAGTACCTATAGGGGGAGAGCCATTGCTGCTCCCTCCGCCTGTTTATAGTGACAAAAAGAGGGAGTCTTCAGTAGTAAGGTTTAGTATTAAATTAAACAACACATTACAACACATCGTGTTGATACATTGTTAATATTAACAATGTGATTTTAAGGTTAAATATAAATATTGTAAATTTAATAATGTTCGTGATTTTTACAAATAAATAAAAAATTTTGACAATTTTAATGTAATCAAGTGTAATTCTACGTTATCCAGTGTAATTGTAGTATTTTTTTGTGTTTTTTAGTGCAATTCCGCATTTTCTAGCATAATGTTACACTTTCTAGTATAACGTAAAATTTTTTAAAAAATATGATAATTGTGGTACTTTTTAGTGTAATGCTACATTGTCTAGGGTAATTGTGGTGTTTTTTAGTGCAATGCTACATAATCCAGTATATGCTACATTTTTCAGTATAATTTAATGTAATGTGGAATTTTCCAAAAAATGCGATAATTGTACTACTTTTTAGTGTAATTTGGTGAAATGCTACATTTTCCAGTGTAATGCTATATTATTGAGCATTTTCCAAAAAAAAAATGTAACATTTTAACATCCTGATGAAAATGAAACATTTAACCAAAAAAATGTAAAATTTGCTGAAAATATGCAACATTTAACAAAAAAATATAGAATTTTCGTAAAAAATGCACCATTTGCCAGAAAATCGGAATATTTGACAAAAAAAAAGCAAAATTTGATTTTAATTGACAATTTTATAACAATGTTATAAAATGTTGTTACAATGATATCACATTGGAGATAAAATGTGGCATTTTCATAAAAATGCACCATTTGCAAGAAAATTGGAACATTTAACAAAAAAAAAGCAAAATTTGATTTTAATTGACAATGTTATAACAATGTTATGAAATGTTATTACACAACATTTGACAAAAAAAAGCAAAATTTGACAATGTTATAACAATGTTACGAAATGTTACATTTGAGGTATAATGTAGCATTTTCCCAAATTTTTATAAAATTTGCTAAATTGGACAATGTTGTAACAATGCTATTCCAAAATATTGCTCAGCGTTGTAGTATGCAGAAATTGATTAAGAGTTAATATGTAAGGCGCAGTAAATTAGAATAGGCATTAACAGTAATGCAGATCATCAATTAAGAATTTTAGAATTTAGAATGTTGATCAATTAAATTGGATTTTACAAATTAGGATAGGATGATCATTAGACAAATAATGAGAAACTCCTATCACATGAGTATAAACTGGATATATGTAATGTTTCGTATTACATAGTTCATTCATCAATTACCATTTTAGATTTTATAAAAAGGACCCATTTTTGACTTGATAGTCAAGTAATCAGATTATGAACTGAGAAAAATAAAAATTGATATTTTTGAATATTTTAACCCTTTGATTATTTTGACTCGATTCTTTAGCCTTTTCTTATGAGTAAAAGTGCGTAGTCAATTAATTACTAACCAAAGGTATATGTGAAAGGCATGAACATAATAGTTCTATTAGTCCGAATGTACATTACCTATATTAATGAACAGGAGAAGAATCCAAAGAGTGCAATAATTAAAGAAGTGGATGACGAAGTCTGGAGAGATTTATTAATGAAAGGAAACTCTCGCACTTCGTTCGTAAAACAAATCTAAACCAAGCAACCAACCAACATATTATATCTAGATTTTACTAAATTTGCTGTCCTCACGTGGCAGGTGAGGGCGACAGCGTAATGCAGCATTTTCCACAATTCCCCACCATTTTCCAGGAAAATGTGGAATTTGCATTTTTTGAAATTTGGACAATGGTGCTCCTTCGACCTGTGAAAGTGGCTAAAAGACAAACAGCACGATTTGAACGCAATTGTCGTAGAGTTCTCAGGAATGAGGTGATCAAACCAGGCGGTATCTCTAACACCACTTCTAAACTTGGAGCTGCGAAAGCTTCCAACTTTCTGTTCTTGAAATCACAAAAAATCAATCGGAAACTTCGCCATCTCAAATTCAAACATGTTAAATCCAACCCTGATGGTTTGGGTTGTAGTTTCTCCACGCCTAGTGATGTTTTAAATCTGAAGACGCAAAAACAAGCTACCGTTGTAGCCAAACCAGTGGCTATCGAGACACCATCTGTAGTTGAAGCTACTGTTATAACAAGACATGAGAATATACCAATTCCTCCTGTAATAGAAGACAAATCAGTAGTTCATACTGTTGAACCTTTCCGCCCTTTACCTAAAGGCCGTGTTCCGACTATTTACTGCGACATTGTTCCACTAACCCTATTTATGACATAAATGGTGATTTTGTTGCCCCTGGCACAAGTGAATGGTACTCGTACATGTCGAGCTTAGAGTTAAAGATTCGGGAAAAAAATGCCCATTGATGGAAACTTATTGATGATCAAGAAGATATTAAACTAAACAAAAAGTACCTATACCATGGTACAAGTGCAAAACATGGTCTTAAAAGAAAAGAACAAGTTCACGAGTTGACTGAATGGAACAATAAGTTCCATAAACATGGAACGTCAATTATCAAGAAAAAGGATAAAATCAGAAATAATGCGGGCTCGCATAAACTCAAAAGGGAGCTAAAAAAATTAATCGCCTCATTTCCAAACGCTATCCCCAAGCCACAATCACGTTTACCTGTTGATAATTCTGGATCAAAGCAGGATCCTAAAGGCAAATCGGCCATCTTCGAATCTGATATATCAAGCGAAACCGCTGCTATCGAATCTCATCCTCTTAAATGATGGGTGGATATTAACCTGAACTTGTTATCATTATCGAATAATCCGAAACGGTCCCATCTAGTCACCCTTCCTGTCGCTCTTGATTCCGAGCAGACTGGACCGTCTAAAGTTCTTAGGAACTAAAATTAATTTTTTTATTTTTTTTTCCTTTTTTAATTTTATATTCTATATATGTTGTCTCTTTTTAGGAATCATTTTGTATAGCTTAGACTATTTCTTTGAGTTATTACTATATATTTTTATATATTCAATCAGAATAGTGTGAATCATTCCACCTATGACAGAATTTACAGGTGGCAACTTTATGTTGAAAGAATAATTCAGGTCGATTGTGTTCGCGTATGAGTGTTCATTGTTGATTGTCTTCATGGCTCACCTGCTGGTAGAAGTGGGGGAGTCTTCCTTTGGTCTTATTATTAGTAGATAGGGTCCGCGTCTCCTCTCCTAGGATTCATGGATGGTTGCATTCAGTTAGAACGTTCTTTATATATCGAACTATGTTCTTTTGTAATTGCTCTCTGACTTCACATAAAATAAAATAAAATAAAATTAGCAAAGTTAAAAAGTGAGAGACTGAAAAAAAGTGTCATGATAATCGCGTTAAACTGATTATACAAAATTAAAAAAAATATAGCTACTTAATATTGCAAATATGTTTTAGATATAAGTGTATTAGTAAATAAATAAATAACAATATAATTTGTCATCACTGGCACATAAATACCTAGCATGCGTCCTAAAACAGTATATCACGTGATTTCTCGTCATCGGGTTTTCTTTACCTGTGGACCGTTTCTTTATTAGAATTGTGAATAAAAACAATACAGATATATCCGATTCCAGCTTAACGATTTCTTGATAATGACTGGTCTATGTATGCTATGATATATTTCCTTTGTGATGCGACTTTAATCTAGTCGATAGTTGAGGAATCTAAAACCATGCAACCAATCATTGATATTAATAGAATAACGTTTATTAAATCTATGCCTATTTCAACATGATAACCGCTTGTTTAAGTCTTCAATATTTCAAATATTTCATATAGTAGCATTATCTCAGCACAAAAAAGTGGTGCAAATAATTAGCAATGTAAAGATGGCTCATAAATTTATAAATTTTTAAATAATCGTCCATGAAATTAATAAAATTGTTTACTCCTTTAAAAAAGAAAAAATGTTTACAATTTTATAACCTCATAGTTAAGTTAAAATATGATAATGTATTAATGTTCGAAACATTAATACATATCTCACTGCACTATTATCAAATTCATATATTGGGATGTAAATTGGATAACGATTTATCCGAAACGCTACGTAAAATCAAATTTATTACGTGATTACTAATTAGGTGATCGACATAGTTGATTAACGAGAGTAGGATAAGCTTAAATCACCTAAATCACCTAATGACAAGATTGACATCGTCTCAAAATCCCGAAAACTGCTCCTGAACCGATCCTAAAAATTCTGTTTGAACAAATTGTTTTTTTTTTAACATTTTTCACAATAAATTATAACATTTATTATTTGTAAATAGTTCTATAATAAATAAAAATGTCAATTATTATTTAACTTTTAATTACTTTTAATCAAAGATACACTATTTAATTAAAAAAAAAATATTATATATTTATGATTGAAGAAAAAGTTTAAAATTTTAAAACTTCTTTAATAGATAATATTTTATATTAGATATTTAACATTAATTATTATAATTACATAATTATTTCAATAAAATACTGGCAGTTTTTAACCTAATATACTGCTCATTTATAAAATTTATAGTATTTACAGATGTTTTTTTTTATTAATAATAATTATTAGTAATGGACAATATTAGAATAAGTATTATTATACGGTATCCAGACATTTCGTCGAAGCCATCTCGCCAAAAGGATATTTCACTGAAGGGATATTTCGCCGAAAGGACGTTTGCCGAAATACCATTACACCGAAACCCATTTCACTGATTTCCATTTCGCTGAAGCCATTTTACCGAATGGACAATTCGCTGAAAAATTATTTATTCCATTTGGTTAGTTTATTGTTTTTATACTAAATACATAAAAGAAGTCTTTTCTAGAAAATTTTTGAATTAGCTGATTTTTATTAGTTGTTTATAATACATTAATCTTTTTTTACTTACTTTTTCGTGAATAAATATTAACAGTCACTTGAATATTATAGTAATAATATCCTGAAAAAAAAAAAAATCTCTAAAAATGATTTAATTTTTATTTTCATTGCGCGATGAATACTTTTTAGAAAATGTTATGTAATCGTTACCATTTTCGGCGAAATATCCATTTGGCGAAATGGGGATTCGGTGAAATTAGAATTCGGCAAAATGGATAATGGATTCGATAAAATGCATTTTAGGCGAAGCGTCCTTTCAGAGAAACGTCCCACATCTCTTCGAAGAAATGGCTTCAGCAAAATGGGTTTCTGTGAAATAGATTTCGTCAAAATGTACCGTAACCTTAATTATACTAATTGTTTAAAAAAAAAATTTATCTCTACAATTAAATAAATTATCAGTTTTATTTATTTTTTTTTTTTGGCTGGATGTGTTTTTTTATTTTTACTAAGTAAAAAAATATAATTATTCTAATTAAAGAAAAACCATACAAAACATATTTATTCATAAAAAAAAAAAAATATTTACTTTGATTAAACCTAAAAGGTGAAGAATGAGAAAGAACAAAAATTAGTTTAAAAAATAATTAAGAAAAAAAACCATTATTAAAAATAAAAATCGGAAAAAGGCGCTTGTCGTAGCACCGATCACTGATCCCAAATTTAAAAGGGTGAAAGGATTAGCAAAAAATAATTACCGCAGCGACGCAGCGTCAATCTAATAATGACTTAAGTAGCAGTAATAAAAAAAAATATATCAAATAAAAAAAAAATACAGTGTAGATAAAGAAAAATTTGGTTAAAAAAAAAACCAAATCGAAAAAGAAGTATTAAAATATTCAGAAAAAACCGAAAAAAGGAAAAATTTTTTAAAAAAAAAAATCGGAATAAAAGATAAAAACAAACCGAAAAAAAATAGGTAAAAATTTCGGTTTTAGAAATAAGACCAAACCGAAAAAAGAAAGTTTGAGAGGTTTGAAAAAAGGAAAAAAAAAAAAATCGGTTTCATCATCTCACAGGAGTACCGGTGACCAATCATTGAATTCAAATTTTACACGTAGTTTATATGTACTTGTGTGGAAATAATTTCATGTAACAATAAAAAAATTATTTTTATATTTTACCATCTCGAGCGAGCCGGAAATAAATTCATGTAACAATAAAAAAACTATTTTTGCATTTTATGCCATGTCAAATGAGCCGGAAATATAATTCATGTAACTATTTTTGTATTTATTCACATCGGCTAAATTTATGCCGATAAACCACTATATATTTAGCATATATTAATAATATCATTGGAACAATCGGAACAACCACTCACATTTCTACAATAAATTTATTTATAGTCAAATGATATGTGATTACACAAATACGCATAGTATAAATAAACTACTTTCGGCATAATTGTTAAAAAAAAAATTTAAATTCCCCTTTCTTTTTTTCTTTTTCTTTAGTTTATACTGCGGCGTAATTTTTTAAAAAAAATTGTAAATTCCCCTTTTCTCCTAAATTATTCGCTATGGAATGTACAAAAGCTATGGAATGCACGGAAATAGCATGGGAAATTATAAAATATTTTCAGGATGACTTTTCAACTATATATTCATGTTTTCAAGTTAACAAATTATGGTCTCGTTTAACAATCCCATTTATATGGGAAGATCCATTATCATTTAAACAACCGAAAAACTATTATTTCATTGAAGTTTACATATTAAATTTAAGTGATGATGTTAAAAAAAAATTAAATAAATATGAAATTAATACTAATTTATCTTTAAATCCATTATTCAATTATTCCTGTTTTATTAAACATTTAGATACAAATCAATTAATCAATTCTATAAAAAAGTGGGATGCAACAGTTAATACTATACGACAAAAAAGTCTTATAAAATTTATCTATAGGTCATTAATTAAATTATTTATTGAAAGTGATGCAAATTTACATACACTTGATTTTACATATGACCGTAATTTTTATAATTTTACTATTTCTCAAATTATTTCAAGTCCAAATTTTATTTATAATATAAGGAATCTTTATCTTAAGTTTGACACTTATGATACATTTAATGTAGATACATTTTTAAAATTTTTAAACTTAAATTCTAAATCAATTTCTTCAATTAATTTCCAATTCATAGATCCTTGTCAAAATATTGAAGAAAATCTAAGTAATATAATTAAATCACAAAAAAATCTAGAAAACATTTCTTTTAATTTTGATAGTCTTCCTTTGTATAATTCACTCAAAAACCCCAATTTTATCAATACTTTAAGAACAATTATATTTTATTTTATTGAGTTTAAAAATGTAGTTGCTTTAAATGAAGTATTTGAACAATTAAATGTTTTAGAATCCATTCATATACTTTGTTGTTCTTTTTTAGATTCAATATTTGTAACTTACCCTTTTAAATTAAGATCCTTATTCGTTTCTGAAATAATAATCGAACCAATAAGATTATTATTACAAAACTCCGATAATTATTTAGAAAATTTTGGACTTGAAGTAAATTGTTTACCAAGGGGAGAAATCGAATTATTAAACTTAATTATAAATCATTATAGTACAAACATCAAATTCTTAACATTTCGCGAATTTAATAATGAGAGTATTCATAAAATACTCCAATTAATCGAAAAAGTTAAATTAAGTCTTAACTATCTCACTATTGAAATTAGCCAAATAGCTAATTCTAGTTCAAATATTTTACAAAATTTATGGAAAATCCTTCCTTCCAGATTAGAATATTTAAATTTAATAATTACGATTAGTAATATAAATGATTTTGAATTTTTTTTGAAAAATTTACAAACCATTTTTATTAAAAAATTATTAATTAAATGTGTATGTGTAACGAGGATACCAGTATTCCAAAGAAATCTTATTTTACATTGTATAAAAGAATATATAATGAAAAAGGGAAGAGTTGAATATTTGGCTTTTCTAGAATATTTTTCCAATAAAGAAGAATATGATGACTTGATTTCAATGGAAAATGAAGAATTTGGATCATATAATATTATAGTTCAAAAGTATGAAGCGTTAAAAATGGATAATCACGAATTTATAAGTGAAATGTATTGGTAGTTCATTTTACTTTATATATAGATTTTTTTTAAAATGTATTAAATTATTGTTATTTATAATAAATAAAAGTTTTCTTTTTTTGTAAAATATGGCTTAAATATGATGTTTATTCAAATATAAAGTTTATAGTTAATTATTAACCAAATTATTTTAGCAATTAACTCTATAAAAATTTTATCTGTTATTTCTGTAAAAATTCTGAAAAAGTGAGCCTTTCACGGTTTCATTCACGGAAAATGTAAATAAATCAATAAAATCCATAATATAAGGTATATGGAATATAATAGACGGTTTTACAAGGTAATTGTAAATAAGAAATACTACTTCTTTTCCGCCCAACTTTTATAATATGATTAATTTCCAAGACGTTCGCCTTTTCTTTAAGAAGTTTAAAAGCTAAGAAAATTAATAAAAATTTAGAGTTGGTTATTGACTTAGGTAAAGACGAAAATTGATTTAGGATTGGTTCTTAATTTTTTGATTTTAGTCATACATGTAAATATTTTTTAAATGTTAACAATCCGTTTTGATTACATTGCATAATGCAAGCCTGTGAATTTATTCCTTTCGTATGATACTCTATTAGCTTTTTTTCATAACACATACTTTAATTATTGCTAAATCTTTTAATATACAAAACATAATAATTTCTCTGCGATATAGTAAATAGTTACAGAACATGCGAAATATAGAATATGCATAATTAAGTTATACAATATTATGCTATATTGATGAATAAGTGATACTCAAGAAAAGCTTTTTCTTAGAATTTTCAAGATTATTTCTTCATCAATGAAGTTAAACCTCAGAGCATCCGTTAATGGTAATATCAACATTTAAATATCTTAACTAGTATATTTAACTAACATAAAGAACTAACTCCAATCAAATGAAAAAAAAAAAGTTCTCATTTATTAATTTCACTAGTTAATTTTTATGATTCATTGATTTATAATCAATTGTTAATTGATCTTTGGTTAATATCAATCAATATTTTTTTTTTATTGCTGAGATTAATTTATTTAGTTCAAAGAGTACTACAAAATTTAATAATAAATTCTTTCTTTAAAATTAGAATATCTCTTGTAATTATTACAAGTGAATTTTGATGTGAAAATTCACAACCCACTTTTTCCCTTTTTCTTATTACTTACCAATTACCATATTTGATAGTTTCTTTAATAAAAGAATATTTTACTTTATATAAAGGAATATATTACGAAAAGTCAAAGAACTAAATATTTGTTTTCATTCAAGTTCCTACTGATGATAATGATTTACATTCTTTGAAAAATAAAGTAATGGAAATTAGATTATTTAAATAATATCATTATAATTCAATATTACAATCAATTACAGCTATTTCCAATTGATACGATCTGATACTAACAAGAAAATCATCTAAAACATTATTCCCACTGTTAATAATATCAACATTTTAAATTTAAATATAATATAAAAAAATTTTACCATTCATCATAATTGACTATTCTTCCTTTTACTTCATATTCTTTTAACAAATATTCATTTCTATAGTAATCTTACATTGTAATTTTAAAAATATAGGATTTCTGCCTTTCCAGTTATCTATAAAAAATTTTAGGGCGCAATTTTTATTGGAAAATGATTATCAAAGCAAAACTTATACAAATTAATTGGTGATATTTTAGAAATAATTATTAGATATAATATGTAATCCATTTAAATATTGACAAGTAGTTAATAATTTTCTATTTCTAAAATATTGTCATCTTGAGGTGTAAATGTTAGATATATAAGTTCTTTCATTCTGTTATATAATTCTATCTAATATAATTTAATAAAGGTCTTTGATGTGAGCCCATACTATAGATTCCACTATTTTTTAAATAATTATAAATCTCTTTAATTTTTGCTTCATCTTGTATGTGTAATATAATTACATTCAATAATAACGTTGCTGAACAAAAATAAGCTAATTCATTCCAAGGATCTTTCCATAACCTAAAAGACATGAAGACATGAATGTAAACTATATTTATTATCTTCTAAATATTCAAATATCAAATAGAGAATATCTTTAATTAATCTGACCATTTTTATTCCTTTTTTTTTTGAAAAAAATTTTTTGACTATAAAAAAAAAAAAAAAAAAAAAAAGATAATACGTAATGAGGATTGTGAATGTTGCAATTAGTATACATATCTTACTGGGTATACTACGTATTAATGACATATTACTACTGATTTAAGAAAACCGATTGTTTGTGTCAAACCATAATACTTTTTCAATTATATGGCATTCTCTTTCTTTCAACTGTTGAAATCAACTATTTTTTTGAATCACAGAATCACAAAAAACTCATAGTGATGTTACACCATTCTAAGACGTATGTTGTGAATTTTTTTGAAAAAATTAATTTTCAGAAGTAAAAATGATTTTTTATTAAAATTTATTATAACAATTAATAATCAAATTTACTTATTTTTAATAATAGAGACGAAAATTAATTTATAGGAAAACAAGTAAAAATGGTAGGATTTTTTTGTGTATAATTATGAGTGTTTATTCTATATATTTTTATTGCCGTTAGATATTATGTATATAATACATTATTTAAATAAAATAAGTTGCAAAGAATTTATAATTACTTTTATGTTTTAATACGACTCAATATAATATTTTTTGATTTAATTTTAGATTTAAATCATATTTTTATAAACATACATATTAATTATTATAATAAAGTTAATAAATTCTGATAAATTTTGGAAAAAAAAGAATTTTTTTCGTTTCGACGATTGCAATTCAGTTATTATGTTATTATAGTTAAGTTCTTCCTTGAATAATATTTAACAGAATGCATATAGTGGAGTCAGGATAGATAGATATCTCAATCAAGAATGCAGTATGATATCGAAACAAATCATATTTTACTTGTTAGGAAGTTACAAAGTAATATACTTAGTTATTTCATGGATACCATCGATACTACAACTATTACTTTTAATATGTTTCAACAAGCTAAGAGCTTGGAGAATACATTAAGTCAACAGAGAGGAAATACGGGAAATAGGAAATATCCCTGCTCAATTTGCAATTAAAATTTAGGCCCAGACAAAACAACGTCTAGAAATATCACCGAACAACATACAAACATACGTTATCGTTGAAATTGAAACCAATGCAAACAATAACAAAGAAAATATTTCTTCTCTGTCTCTAATATTTCAAATATTTCATATAGCAGCTTTGTCTAAGTACAGAAACGTGGCAAAAATAATTAGTAATGTATTTATATAAAAATGTCTCATAAATATATATAATTTTTAAATAAAACTCATAAAATTTTAAATAAAAACTCTCAAAATTTAAGCGTCCATGAAATCATGGCCAGTTTTACAATCATTTACGTCTTTGAAAAAGAAAGAAATGTTTAAGGGTAAATGCTACAATTTTATAACTTAATAGTTAAGTTAATTTATCAATTGAAAAATATGCTAATATTCGAAACATAAATACATAATTATTAAAACCTTAGCTTAACTAATTGTATCGCGTGATAAGAAGTTGATCAACATAGCCAATTACTGAATTAACTGAGCTTAAATCACACGGTTTTATCTACGTAGAGCCATAATCATTAGTTTATTAGTTGAATTACCTGTTATTACACCACTTATTAATCATAACGTCATTATTATAAATACTAAGTTTTAGGTGAGTCACTGTTCAATGAATACTTGCTTAAATACATTTTTATCCCTTTAAGCTAATTATCTTTTTGATAAAATTTATAAAATATGAATCGTACATTACCTATAGATTTTTCAAATTTACTTGAAAATCCTGACGATTATGATGTAAAAATTATAGTTGGTAAAGAAGAAAATACTAAGGAATTTAGAGCACATTCGTTAATTTTATCTTCTAGGTCAATCTATTTTAAAAATGGATTATCTACACGATGGACAAGTAAAGAAGATGATGGAATCGTTATTTTTAATAAACCTAACATTTCACCTTTGGTGTTTGAGGTTATTATAAAGTAAGTAAATTCCTCTTTATTTATTTTTTTTAAATAAACTTCATTAATCATTTACAAAAATAATATCATGGATAGGTACATTTATACAGGATTACTTTATATTAAAGATAATAATGAAGTTAGCTTTGTTGATATTGCTATTGCGGCAGATGAGCTTCAATTAATTGAACTATTTCAACAACTTGAAGAAATTTTGACTGTAAATAAATCGGCTTGGCAACCAAAAGATATTGTCAAAGTTTATCAACATGATCATTTCATTAATTTATATAATTTTGCATTAGAATTGGTTTGCAGTAATCCTAAAATTATTGTTGATTCGGAGGAATACTTAAAAATAGAAAAAACTTTTCTTATACAACTTTTAAAGTGTGATGTTCTTGAATTAGAAGAGATTGAAATTTGGGAATATTTAATTAAATGGGGAATTAAAAATACTAATTCAATTTTAGATGGTGATATAACTAAATGGAAGTCAACGGATTTCATAAATCTAGAAAAAACTATTCATGATTGTATTCCTCACATTCGATTCTTTCAAATGTCATTCAATGAATATATGAAAATTAGGACTCAATTTAAGGATATCTTACCAGATGGTCTTGATGGAGAAGTTCTTCAATATTTATCAAATCCTAATTTCAAAACTACATTCAATGTTTTACCCTCAAGGTTTATATTTGACTCGAAAATTATTAATTCTAAAGATGCAGTATTGATAGCAAGTTGGATTGATAAAAAACGTGGAACACCTTATATTTTCAAAAATATACCTTTTAAATTTAAACTTATTTATCGTGCAAGTCAGGAAGACTTTAAAATCAAGAAATTTCATGATAATTGTGATAACAAGGGACCAACCGTTGTTGTCATTAAAGTTTATGATTCAGGTGAAATAATTGGTGGATATAATCCATTAGAATGGCGTAGTTATAAAATTTTGGAAAATGAAAGAAATCCTTTATTATATTATCATAATGATGTTTACAATAACCATCAACATGAATCATCAGATAGTTTTATATTTTCATTAACAAATCGAACAATTCCTGCTGTATTAAGTCGTGTCATATCCAAAAAAGAAGCAATCACTTGGTGCAAAAACAAAGGACCTTGTTTTGGATTACATGATTTGTTTATTCATTCTTTAAATGATGATATTGTTGGTAAAAGTAAACAACACTCTTATGAAAAGAAAGTTATTAACAAAGAAACTTTTGAAATAGAAGAATATGAAGTATTTCAAATTATAGATGATAGACTTAGTAATAGAATTTTTCGTAGTATTAATAAGATTTTTCGATCTATCAAGAGAATGTTTAAAAGAGTAATTCAATTTATTGAATGGATATTACTTGAGAAGTTTCTTTTGCCATCAATTGTAATGTCAATGTTATTTTTATTTATAATTATAGCTCTTTTTATTACAGCACTTTTAACAGTACTTTTAGCAGCACTTATGCAAGTTGTTCATTTTATATTGGAATTGTTTGGGTGTTACAATAATGGATACCTATGTATGTAAGGTATGCACAATTTTGTAGTCTATACGTACAATTAAAACATTAACCATACGTTTATGCTTAATTTTGCTCAAAAATACATACATTACATACACTTTTACTTTTTGTACACTTTATTAAATAAATTCGTATTAGAAAGTGTGCAAAGTATTTTTTTTTTTTTTTTTTATTTAGAACTCTATTATGTAAGCAAAAAAAAATAAATAAAAATAAAATGAAATAACTGAAACAAAATAAAAGCTCTAATTTTCAAACTCTAGTTTTTTCTTCAATATCTTGTTTTCAAGCTCAAGTTTTTCAAGCCTTTCCATTAGCAGTAGTACGCTTTTGTAAACCCATTTTTCGTTCCTCAATTTCAATTTACATTAATTGGTGCCTCATCATCAACTGGGGGATCATTTCTTGTTGATTGAAAGTTAAAAGTTTTCAAAATTGACAGAACGCGACGCATAAAAATTGTATGGTCAAAAACATATGAACTGATTGTAAGACACAAAATTGATTATAGTGATTATAGTTATATGACAATCAACATATTAATATTACACATGTATGAATATTACACTTACAAAGCTGATCATCATACGTTAGTATGTATGATTTTAATGCTTACATATAGAGAGAATCAAATGAACCTAAATATAGTTTGAAGGACGCGAACAAAATTCATGAATAACCTTGATCTGATTCAATAATTCTTTCGTCTGGTTGATTGGTTAAAATCAACACTCGTATACCATTATTTATTATAGAAATGAAAAAAAAAAGAATTGATATAATATCAAAATATAATAATTATTTATCTATTATATTTATATTGTTGTAGGGCTAAATATTAGGTTTTTTGAGCTCAATCATTTTCTTTTGAGAATCAAGTCCATCTAACCGAGAAATATATTTGAATGTGCGCGAAATTCTTTTAACTTATGATTTTCTAACTTGAATAATTTACATCTAAATTATTTAACGTTAATGAAAAGGTTTTTGAAAGGCTTTAATAGAATTTTGAAACCTTTTTTTTTTAAAAAAAAGGTCGGTTAAATTTATATAAATCAACTCAATATAATATAGTAATTTTGTTCTAAAAGATCAAAACTTTAATGGATTGTGATAAATCTTGTTTAGTAATTTTGGAAAGAGTAACGTGAACATTTGAAAATGTCACGTACAATATGTTAAACGTTAGAACTATTGTGGCCTTTAATATCACTTTAATGTTATCCGCTGAATATAAAAATTCGAAGTTGATTACATAAATTTTATTATTGTTAAAATTAAAAGTTAAATGTTTATGTCAATATATGAAATAAGTACAATATTTGAGAACGCCAAAATATTATTCGTAGTCGATTTCCTAATCCATAATTCTTTATTTATTTTTTTTTAATTTTAAAGTAGGAAAGCACATTATAATTAAGTGATAATAAAGTGTAAACGAACATATAAAGAACTTTATCAATAAATACTTACCATTATTTTCATGAGAATTTATATTTAATTCTTCAATATTTCGCTTAGTTCCAAGTACGTTTGATCTATTGATATAAATTATATTTAATTAAAGATTTGAATTGTTTATAAATTTCAATTTTAATTACCTTTCAATATCAATGTCAGGCTCAAGTTCTATTGAAGTATAATCTATAAAATGAAATTTATATATTCATCCAAATATCTATTCATTAACTGTTAATAGTATTTTACATTTACAATATTTATATGCTTTTTTAATACATACCTTCAGAAGAATTGATACATGAACATTTAGAAATAAACAAGGATATGATGTCTGCATTAATTACAATTTTTTCAGGATGCGGTATATTAATATGGCAGGAATATTAGGTACGATTCTTGTATCAATTAGAAAAAGGGCTAATTTGGGTTACTGATTGTACTTGGTATAGGAATTAGTTTATTAAACAAACATTAGATGATATCTTAAAAAAAACAAAATTATGAAAGTTTGGTACCTGTATTTTCAGTGGGCTAGTTATTGGCGAGCACATTGATTTGAAATCTGATGGGGTATTTTAATCTTCATCATGAAAGTCTAAAAGCCTTTTCCCTTTTGTTTCCCATTGCTGGAAAGTCAAATTACGCAAGATCAGTATCACACCACTTTTATCATATAGAAAATGACCCACAACTTCGTGCAATACTTTGTATGGCACCATTTGTTAAGTTGGCAAGTCACGGACACTTTCTTGCGTATGATGAAGCGTTAGAGTTGTTTGGTGTCGAGTTTGTAAAGCAAAATGTGACAAGAATTCCTAAGGATAAAGAAGAATTAAAATTAAAATCAGAGCTATACAATTAGAAAAAGAACGAACAGAAATCATAATTTGTGATTATTTTAATGATTCTGTACAAATCTCCCAATCACGTCATATTTACTAATCATGAAAAGAAAAAATTTGGGAACTTGCACATTTATTAGTTAACACTTTCGAATCTGCAAATCCTTCTAAGCATCCAATATTTGAATTCTGTAGTAATTTAAATAGTCAAGGAATTTGATAAATTGTTTACAGCGTATGTTATTGGAATTGAAAGGTTACAAACAATAGTTAACCAAGAAATTCTTTTAACTGAAAGCTATACAACTGTTAGAAAAGGGAAAGGAATATAACTCGTGCTAGAGTTGCTGACATTAATAAAATGAGAATGGTGAAAGAAGGTGAAAGATAAGAAGATAGAGAAATAGGAAGATCAATGGATAGGCCAAGGAGTAGACCAAGAGGTAAGGGAAGACAAAGGGATATTAATGAAGAGGATGAGGAAATGCATAATCACGATAATTACTGTTTCTTTAAAAAGAAATAAAATTATTAATAAAAACCAAAAAATAAAGATACGAGTAGCGACTCATTTTTTGGTGTTAATTCCAATTTTATTCAATTAAATTAAATTTAATTACATATTCGTAAAAACCTCAAAAAAAAAAAAACCCACTAACAAATAATAAATGAAAAAAAAAAATAAAAAAAAGAAAACCCCAAAATTGAACTTGATGGATTTCCTTCGTTATATTGTTGTCTGGGCCTTTACCATCTGCCAATATGCTGCTCCTGATCCAATTTACCATTTGCTGAGTACTGCTTCTTCATTTACCAGCACTTTTTTTTGGATCTTTCCCATTTATTGGTGGCGCTGCTCCCCATCTGCTGGTGGAACAAAATTAAAATGAAAGATATGTAACATCTAAACTTAAGATGCTCTGAAGAATTTACAAAAAAAGAAAGCTTGCATCAGGGAAAAAAACGAAAGGCATCCTTATCTAAAGAAATTTGTTTTACTAAGTAAATAAAAGTAAATGGTTAATAAAATTAACGAAAGAAATAAATAAAGCGAAAAAATTTATCATTAAAGAATAAAAATGTATAAATTTTTTTAAAATTTAAATTTGC
This sequence comes from Oehlia diaphana, assembly GCA_003833135.1. Lineage (NCBI taxonomy): Eukaryota > Fungi > Glomeromycota > Glomeromycetes > Glomerales > Glomeraceae > Oehlia > Oehlia diaphana. The sequence goes on from QZLH01001342.1 coordinate 32,632, forward strand.
TTATAAGTGGTCGCCAACTATATTTAATACTTGATAGTTTTAAAGGAGCTTTTCTTTTCGGTTACTTCATTATAAAATTAATGATTTTTTCTTCAAGATCTCTTTAAAAAAATCAAATATAAATTACAATTCAAAGAAAAGATTCCCTAAAATAAAAAAAAATTTTTTTTTAGATATCATAAATCAAATATAAACAAACAAACAAACAAATAAATAAAAAATAAAATAAAGAAAAAGAAATTTAAATTATCGACCACATGTAACTAACCTTTAACCAAAAAATTAACCAAATTGCTGAAGAAATCAACTTTAACAACAAGAATATAGTGAAAACTAATAAAAAATGATAAAATAAACAATTTTATTCATTTCACTTATAGTAATTATTTTTTTTTTTTTTAAAAAAAAGAAAGGCCACTTACAATAGTAAAATTCAGTTTTTTGCATTAATAACCATTATTATAAGCTTAGAAAAACCTTTTCCTCTCGTAAATTTACATAAATTACTACTGTTAATTGCAAAAATGGGAAAGTAAGGATGGAACACATGATAATATATCGATTTTATAATTTACATGAGACAGTTTTACGATTAATGTTACACAAATTTCGTTAAATATGAAAATGTTCGTGAGACTGTTAATAAATTCATGAATTGTCATAATTTGAGCTGCTTTTCTAGTATTACAGTATACATTTATCAGTTATATATATTTTACAATTTTACTTTCAAGCAAAGTTTGAAAAATAGGGTAACAACGAGTTTACTAATTTATTCATATGCAAGAAAATTCTTGTTTACATATATATTAAATCTTAGACGATCGGAAAAACGTGACTAACAAAATTATTTTTCGAGATCCGTGTTGCAGATGTTGCAGATCAGTTACAAAAAAAGTTGCTCTTTAAAATAAGATCATAATAAGATCTTATTGAGTATAAACTAACAACTATTATGAAGGTTCTCTTTGACAATATGATAAATGATGATATTCCATAAAATTATAAACCGGGTAAATTTAAATATGAAACGAAGATTTCTAATAAAGGCTTAAATATTGCTTCAAATGATAGTCAGATTATTATCTGATTGTGTTCCGAATTTTGTAAATCAATTCCGAGGGAGTATATCCTTACTGAGTCTGGTCCGATGATCTTTCTGAGTCCAGTCATGTCAGTTTTTAGCACAGTCATGTGAATTTTTATGCGGACCGAATTTAAATTTTGATCGGACTTCGCTACCATCGGACAGAGTTAATTGTGCAGAGTCCTGTGATGTTGATCAATCGGACTGAACTAAGTTTACATGACTGATCTACAATTATAATAAACTATATTTACGATATTCAAACTAATTATCAAAAAATGGTAATATATAATNATTTTATTGAAACAAGAGTACATTTTGCATTAACTCATTACAAAATCCACTACAACCATTTTCTTTAAAATTCAATTTCAAAAAACTTCCAAAAAAAAAAATGATTTAATACTATTTACTAGCATTAAATTCTTGCTTTAGTTTCTGAAGTTCTAATCTTTCGCGCTCAATTTTTAATTCACGTTCTTCAATTTCCAGTTGACGTTCTCTTAATAATAATCGACGCTCCTCCATATCAAAATCTACATTCTTTTCTGTTAAATCAATTACTTTAGTTTTCTTTTCTTCAGGTTGTGATCTGGGCGCTTGATTGGATTTAGTTGAAGTTCCAGTTTTGGTTTTCTTTGATGATTGCTTAGCAACTAAAAATATACTGAATTTATTAGAATAATAAATTATGGAAAAAAAACAATATTATTTAGTACATACCAGTTCATTTAGAAGATCGTTTTCCCTGTGCTACAACACCTTGATCTTTACCACTTTTCGCAATTCCATAATTGTCATAAACTTTACAAGCAACAAAATGTCTTTCATCGTAATTTTTTGCTCTAATAAAAAGAAGTCATAAATATATACATATTAAAAACCATTAACTTTATTATCATCTTACTTTAAAATGGCTAATTGTAAAGATAAAGATTTCCCATCCCGATTAGAATTTGCATGGCATGATTCTGCTACATTTGTATTGTCTGGAGCTTTATCCCAAATATCCAAAGTTATAAAGGAATATATTTGATTTAAAGAAGCTTGTACCCAAGGCTTTGAATAAAATGCAATCCAGTCTAGAAAAGATTTCCATTTAATGGATATATTTATACAAATTTTCATTATATTTCTAATATATTTACCTTCAATATTTGGCTCACCAGATGCTTTTAATTCTTTAAAAATTTTCTCAACTTGCTCAGCATTATTTGCATTAGAAAACTCATACATTAATGATTTAATATCATGTGAATATTTATTATTTCTTATATTTCTATAGTAATAAGAGGTTTATAAATAAAATATATACCTAAATATATATATAAATAAATAGTAGTGATTTCATTACCTATTATAGTAAATGCGACAACTTTTAAAAATATGAAATAAATGCTCTTCCCAAGTAAGAGTATTTTGTATCTTATGTAAAGCCATTCCCAAACCTTTAGCCTGTGCCTGATCCAAATCACCTAATATACATTTCCAACCCACTTGATGAATATGAAAGATTTGTGGCCTATTTCCAGTTAATTGATATATCCAATCAAACAATGCATTAAACATCCTTTCGTAAGAAATTGCATTAGAGATGTTTGTAAAAACATGTGCATAAGTTAAACCTTTAAAAAATAAATTAATTGTTAGAAATTTATACTTAAGTATAGAAAATTTTAAATAAAAAAAATACAGTAAATACTTACTCATATTATGCTGCATATTATAACAATTAATTTCGAATTCATTAATGTCTCCTTGTACTCTTTTAAATGAAAGATCAATTTCAAAGTATTCTAATTTGATCCAAGCATGCGCCATAGCTTCAGACATACAAATAACCATGATTTGACCATTTGAAAAGGCAGCTGTAATGACAATACATTAGTAAAGTTAACATCAAATAAATAACTAACTTTCTTTAGATATGAAATTATACCTGATTGCTGAACATATCCAAGGTATTCTTCCTTACATTTCCAAATATTATATATAAGCCTAAGAATACCTTGACCAAAGGGATGATGAATTTGTTGAACTCTTGCTACAAGTCTACGTAATTTATCCATGTTATTTAATGATGCATGGACTTGTGGCAAAAATTACTCTCCAAATGTAGCTTTAATTAAATTACCTTTAAAAAATCAATTTAAAATAATTAATATAATTTATTACAGTAAATAATTAAAATTAATTACATACCTGATATAAGTTTTTGAGCTGTAATATCTACAAGTTCCTCACTTGCTACTTTGAGCATTTCCTTTAGTTTTTCCATAATTTCAAAAGGAACATTGCTTGGTGGAGGTGGATGATAAGCATGAATACCTTTTGATATAAGGATTACATATGGCGTTTTTTTCAAATCTAGTGGTGTAAGCTTATAAAATTTGGCTGAACAAGTTTGACCAACTAACTTTTCTTGATCAATTGCACCATTAGAATGTTGATGCAAAAATCCTTAAGTAAATATAACCAAACAAATTAATAAAATAATTTATTAATACATTATTATTCCTCAATATGAAATTTTATTTACCACAAGATTTTCTTTTAGTATTAGATGGAAGAATAATATTACATGAAGTTGTGCCTCCAATTGGTGTAAGCTAACAAAAAATCATATATATTTAAATTAATTAATTAATAAATATAAAAAGATTATTATAAAATTGAAAATTTATTTATTACTTACTGTTTCATCGCCATTGAATAGTTTTACTAAGAGAACTGGATCAATATCATTTTTAAGTTTTTCAAAATAATGATTGTTCTTTTTACTTTTATCCCACCAACAGCTGCAGCCTATAAACCATACATCTGTTTCAACAGATGTTTTTGTTGATTTTTTTTGGCAAACAAATTGACCTTGACATTTTCCATCATCAAATGGACAATGTATAGCCATTATAGCAAGATATTTTCTAATAAAAAAATGATAATTAATAATATTAAATAAAAATAATTGATGGATTAACTGTTAATTATTC
>QZLH01001343.1:0-25346 GCA_003833135.1 Oehlia diaphana
GTTAATTCCAGCCGAAATTACGCTAAATCAGGCCAGAATTAAAAATCGCACCAAACCACACTTTTTGTTTAAATCACACCACACTTTTCGGTCCATCATACCATGAAATCCTGGACACCCTATTATAAATTTATAATGGGTTACAACTCTTAATTGTTTTTATACTTTGTATTTAATGATTCATATACGAAATCACGTCGCTCTGGATTTAATGAAAGCAATTTTTAATAATAATGTATATATTATAAAGACGAAATTATGCAATTTTGTAACTACCTCATAAACTGTTTTTTCGATCGTATATTGTTGAGAACCTCCGAAAAGCTCGGGTTTGTCGATCATTATGAACGTATTATTTACGGAAGGTATGGTTTTTATTATTTCCATACTTATATAAAAAATAAGGTAATATGTAATGGAAAACATCATAATCGGATATTATGCTAAGGTAGAATAATATATTTGGAGCATTATTGAGCTTCGGAAAAGAAATATAGATAAACTTTATCTAAACCTAATATGAACTTCTATGACATTTTTTATAGATCTCAAAAGTTGATTGTCATAGCTTTTTTTTTCGACGATTATAATATTATGTAACGGGAACGAGATTTTGAAGAAATCGGTGTTTAGCTTTGAGGGGTCTTCGGAAAACCAACTTAATTCACTTCTCAGATTCTTTGGAAAGGTAATAAAAACGACCAGAAGTGAAGTTAAAAAGGAAAAAGGATAAAAAAAGAGTAAATCAACTCATAGAAACAAAGTGATAGTGGGTACGTATAAGGAAAAGAAGATAAAACACCATGAAAATAATGAGATCGTGTAGAGTTTAGAATAATTGTTAGCAAAACGCTTGCAAAACATTGATTCCGGTATTATTAGTGAATGATATCATAAGAAAGACACTATAAGGGACGTGATGAGAGGTTCCAAAATAGCTAAGAAAATTTTACAACGAGTTAGAGCAGTTATTCTTTAAACGGGTTAATTGCTCTAAAAAACTCTAGTCTACTAATTAAGCTAAATAATTTACTTTTAATGTAAAAATGGTTAATAAAAGATCAAATATCGCATTATCCAAGTACCGGATTTATGCTCCCTACCAGATCCCCTTTGACTTTTTTCATAACAAAATTATCAAAAAATATTTATAATTCTTTCTTATTTATGCACAGTATAACGAATTCTCATAAATATTGAAAATTTAATGAAAATATCAAAAACAAATAAAATTTATTATTATTTAAAAAGTGAAAAAAAAATACTCGTATCATTAAATTTATCAATACTATTTGCAGTAATAATCTTACTTGGAGCATTTCGTAATCTATTTAAACCTTCCCAAGCTTCATGGTTTCCCTGTTTAGCTGATTTATTAAACCAATACATTGCTGCAAATGTGTCGCCTAATTTATCAATTTCAAATATAACTCCAAGATTGTATTGAGCTACGCTAAGTCCATCATCTCCATCTCCTGCTCTCTCATAAAAATCATAAGCCTTTTTCTTGTCAACCATAGTTGCAATTCCTAAATAATAAAAATCTCCAAGAGAATTGGGATAATTTTGATTATTTAATAATCAGTCAAAAATTTCTATTGAAGTCACATGATGATCCTCAAGGTAATCAAAGAATTCTCTGTTTTTTATTTCCATCATATAGCTTATAAGGAAGAGTAGCTATTCCATCAACTACATCTTTCTTTGATTTAGATCCTTTTTGCTTGAAATTTTGTGATAAATCATTACGTGATGAAAGTGACGAATTATTACGTGATTAATGGGATGAATTATTACGTGAAGAAGGTGATGAATTATTACGTGATGAAGACGATGAATCATTGCGTGATGAAAGCGATGAATTATTACGTGATGAAAGCGATGAATCATTACGTGATGAATGGGATGAATTATTAATAGGAGGTGTCCAATATTTTGTGATTTTACTAATAATTGCTTCTAGTCTAGCAACTACATCGTGAATAGTTGGACGATCATATGATTCAGGTTTCCAACAATCTATAAATTAGCAATATCATCAATGTTATTAATTATACTTTAAATTAAGTTAGACTTTTAAAATATATTTACCGGTATAAAGTTTTTCATAATCCTTAGGTGTATTAGGAATAGGTGTTTCTCTAAGACCTTGCAAAATCTGATTCGGTAATCTATGTTGATTAGATTCGTCTTTGAAAGGTGGCCGACAACTTGATATTTCCCATAGAAGCACACCAATACTATAAACATCACTCTTTTGGTTCAGAGAGTATGAATCCTTGGAAAATTTTTTAGGATCAATATAAGGAATTACACCATATTGTTTGTCATCAATATTTTTTGATAATCCAAAATCAGCCAATTTGATATTATTTTGATGGACTAACACGTTGCTCGAGTGCTATTATATAATAATAAAGATTACAAATACATATAATATATGTAATATAATATAAATATTAAAATTACCAAATCACGATGAATAATCTTCTCGTCATGTAAGCATGATATAGCGCAAGCTAATTGACGTGCCATTTTGAATTTATCATTCCAAGTGAGATTACCGATATTTTTTTCTAGATATTTTCGAAGAGTACCACTGTCGGCATATTCCATTACCAACATGTATTTCATCGGACTGTAATTTTGTTTATCTTATTAAAAGAAATATTAATATTTAATCATAATTATATTAAAATTTCATATAAAAACAAATATTAGAATTATTATACTTATTGTAACACCATGGAATCTTATAATATTATCATAAAAATGTACTTCACGCTGAATTTTAAGCTATAAAATAATAAAGAAGAATTTTTTAATTGGAAAATGAATTTTTTCTAAAGAGAAATATACTTTATATTATAATGTAATTACCCCATAAACAATTTTTTCAGCTGTAGAGTCATTGAGAGATTTTAATGCTAAAGTTTTACGAGGATTTTTCCAGTTTGCTCGATAAACCTTTCCGAATCCTTTGTCGCTAATTACTTTAAAGTTAGAAAAGTCTTTATAATCATAATGTTTAATACGTTTTTTTGAAATAGCTTCTTCAATCCAATTCATCCAACCTGGTTTATTGCCGCAAGACATTTTTATGTACAAAATTGTTCTTACTACGAAAATATATATATATATATATATTTTTAAGAGTTTATAAAGTTTATAAAACATTAATCGGAAAATTATTACTCCCAGTCGATCATTGAGATCAAAAAAGAATGTAGTTTTCTATGTATTGAATGTATAATTTTTCATTATTTCCATACATATTAAGGGCAATAATAAGCGGAAAAAAAATATAGAGAATGAAAATTTTATCTACACCCAATATGTTTTGTAACATCTCCAAAGTTGATTGTTATGACGTTAAATAGAAGAAATTGTAACATGAGATTTTCATTGTAATTGTTATAATGCATAAAAATTGTTTTTTTCTAAATCCGTCTTTGAGTGGGGTGCGTGATTATACACTTATATTATATAAATCAAAAATAACATGTAATAATTGTAACATGTTGTTATAAAGATTTTAGAAATATTGAAAATTATTACGATACAACTGTCGATCATTATGGCTATTTATGGAATCTATGGAATGTATATGATTAGCTCGATTTTTATCACGTTTATTTTCGTTATACAGTATTTCAATAATCACATAAATCATATTATTTATCTTAAAATGACTTTCAAATATCTGTATGTTCCTTTATTAATTAAAAATTCTTGTTTGAATACTTCTTTTATACTAGTTTTCTTTTTTTAACTACGTCACTCATTAGGTTGTAACTAGTGACTTAGCTCGATATTATATAAATTATTATAATTTTTCTATGCAGTGACGTTATTGACGTAAACTTTGTTACGGCAGTTACGTCGGTTTGCGCCTCTATTTTATACTATACCGATATCAATAAATTATCAAATAATTGCAAGTTGGGCCAGTATAAAGTTATAACATGAAATTATAGACATAATTGTATTAGAAATAAGTCGAAAATAATGACAATTACCGAATAGTTAAATATGAATATGTTTATTACAACTTGGCTAATAATTTACTCTCGATAAATTTATAATGGCGTTTATTAGAATTACGGATTATTAATAATCATTTTAATAAGTTGTTCGATATCATCATCAGAACTATATGAATAAAAATCTTTTGCAAAATTTGAAAGAGGCTTAAGAGGCTTCTGGACATCTGAATTGAAATCATACGATTGAGAATCTTTTGCACTATTATTTTTCGTAATAATTGTTTCTGATCTTGAATGAGACCTAAGAGGTTCTGAATTGAAACTAAATGACTGAGAATCTTTTGTACTATTATTTTTCGCAATTGTTTCTAATCTTGAATGAGGCTTAAGAGGTTTCTGGACATATGAATTGAAGTCGTATGACTGAAAATCTTTTGTACTATTATCAATAATTGAAAGAGGCTTAAGAGGTTTCTGGACATATGAATTGAAATCGTGTGACTGAAAATCTTTTGTACTATTATTTTTCTCAATAATTGAAAGAGGCTTAAGAGGTTTCTGGGCATATGAATTGAAATCATACGACTGAAAATCTTTCGCACTATTATTTTTCTCAATAATTGAAAGAGGCTTAAGAGCCTTCTGGACATCTGTATCGATTTTATATGACTGAATATCTTTTGTACTATCATTTTCCGCAATAATCGTTTCTAATCTTGTAACTATCTCTTCGATATCTGGACGATGATCTGGTTTATCTTTCCAACAATCTATAAAATTTTAATTAGTTAACAATATTAGCAATATAATTAATTTATTGCAAATATTAACTTTTGAATATATTTACCAGTATAAATTTTTTCATAGTCCTTTGGTGTATTTGGGATAGACTTTTCTCTAAGACCTTGCGGAATATTGACAATTAAATAAAAATCGACTTTACCCTCGAAAGGTGGCCGACCACTTGATATCTCCCATAGAAGTACTCCAAGACTATAGATATCGCTCTTTTTACTTAAAGAGTATTTTTCCTCCAACGTGAATTTTTTCGGATCAACATACCGAACCATGCCAGTTGCTGACTTTGATCTAACTAAGTCATCGTCCTTTTTCGATAATCCAAAATCAGCCAATTTGATGGTATTTTGATGGACCAATACATTTTTGGAGTGCTATTATCATTATTTAATACAATTAATTAAATTATAAATTCATATTTGCAAATATATTATAATATACAATTTAATATAGATAAATTACCAAGTCACGATGAATAATATTCTCCTCATGTAAACATAATACTGCGCAAGCTAATTGATGTGCCATTTTGAATTTATCATCCCATGTGAGATTTCTAAAATTTTTCTTTAGATATTCTCGAAGAGTACCACTGTCGGCATATTCCATTACCAACATATATTTCTTTGAACTATTATTTCGAATTTCTTAAGAAAAAAAAAAATAATAATTGTTTAATTTAGTATATTATAAGCAAGTAATATCAAAAATATTATACCTGTTGTAATGCCATAAAACTTAATAATATTATCATAACAGTGTACTTCGCGCTGGATTTTAAGCTAGTGATAAAAAGAAAATTTTTAATTAGAAATATTAGAATTGTATTTATTACAAAGACGAAATTATATAATGTATATCTTACCTCATCAACAACTTTTTCAGCTATGTTGTCGTTGAGAGTTTTTAATGCTAATACATTACGAAAATTCTTCCATTCTGCACTATAGACTTTTCCGAAGCTTCCAGAACTAATTACTTTAAGGTTGGAAAAGCCTTTATAATCATAATGCTTAATATGTTTTTTTGAAATACCATCTTCAATCCATTTAATCCATTTATTATCAATTTGCTGAGACCGATAAGTAGTAGGTACTGAATTGGCGGACCTAGTTTTATCAGACATAGTCAGGTACGGTAAAATATTAATATGAAATAATTTTTTTTTTAAAAAAAAAAAGTTTATTATTACTCCGATTAGTAGAATATATATAGTTAATATAGAAATAATAGGTCAACTGCAGAACTTGAAATAGGGGCTTTCAAATGTATTGTGTTTTAGTACTACATTTTTTTTTGATTGTTTGCAATTTAAAGTCCAAATTAAGGTGATAATGGGACCGATTTTTAATTTTGGAAAGTTTACATTTTTAAAATTGAATACTATATTTAAAAAATACATATTTGTAATAAATGCATATGTAATACTAATAATAATAATAAAGGTATATTCTATTTTATTTTTTATTCATTCCGGAGTTAAATGAGTTTCTTTTCACCTTTTTCTTTATTGAAAAGTTGATTTTTCAAGACTATCAATTTGCGCCAAAGACTGGTTTTGACGATCAATCTAACCATATAGTCGGACTTTATGACTATAATAAAGACCGATCCTTTTATAGAAACTCAAAAATGCTTTTTGTTACATTTGTTTGTCACACATGAAATTGAGTGATGATCATTTTCGCTGAATATTAATCAAGAACGGAATACACATTAACTCATCCAGTGATCATAGAGATATGCAATATTTATCATAACAGACTTTGAGACGCGTCAAATAATGTATTTTAGGATAATGAATATCCTAAAGAAATAAATAAATAACTAAGCGCTAACAAAATTCTTTTTTGATACAGATACCATAAGGACGCAAATCCGCTCCATCTGAAATCCAATATTCACCAATTCCAGTTTCTTCTTTTGAAATTTTAATTAAAGTATTTGGATTAACTCTATTTTGAAACACGACTCTATATTCATCCCATCAAGAGTGAATTTAGTAGCATATCGATACGCAACATCAATATCTGGATGGAATAAATTCCATTGCCAAATAAGAATCGTTCACTTTTACACAAGAGATAACCATCTTCAGCGATTGATTTACAATTATCTTTTGCAGTTCCATGGTAAGAAACTATTAAAAGGTACATAAATTACTGATAAAATTAGTAAGTTGAAACATATAAATAGAAAATATTGCAAACAAATTACTTACCTGGCCATTCACCCCTTACGGAACTACTTGAATCATTTCTTTTATCAACGCCAAGCCAATTATTGTCATCATATTTGTTAAGAACGTTAAGAGCAAATCTTCTCCAACCGCAAAGACGTTTATATTCGTAATTTCCTCTCATAAAAGTAATTCCCTTATCATTTGTATGTTTAAAATCATAATCATATAATGGGCAAGTTTATTCGGATGAATAAATAATGCATTACTGCTAGAAGAATAACTACTGTTTATTCTTAATACATATAAGGTAGATCCGCATTATACATTACATTCTCTTAGAGTGGAATCTCCTTCAACTATTTTACCGGTAAAAATTAATTTTTGTTGATTTTGCGGTATGCCTTCAATAATATATATTTTCGTTTTAACTGATCGATTGTTTCATTATAATCAACATCTACTGTTATAGTTTTACCCGTTAATGTTTTAACGATTACGTAATTTCGTCTAAAAAATTTGGCTCTTTCGAATTTTTTACGATTACTATTGTAATCTGTTCCTATTAATCTTTTGAATTTTCACGCCACGGTTTTCTTGATTGTCCGTTATATTGTTAGTTGGAACTTTACCGCCAACCAAATGAGATTGATGAAAAGATATTTCATCTAATAAATTATTTTCAGAAAATAACCATTACGAGGAATAAATTTATTATAGAACAATTATTATAAGGAAGAATCGCAATAGTACTTAATGCTGCGTATAATACTTTGTCTTCATTTTCTCGATTTTCTTTTAATAATGAAGAAAAAAAATAGCGTTCATTTATCTATTAGATTTTTTCTTTAAAAAAAATAGATACTAAGGGAATCATGTTTCATTTAAATATTGTAATCATTCATTGAGACATAAATTTATTTTATTTTTTAATTTTTCTTTGTTTGGATTAAAACCGAATGTTGCGCCAAGCATTGAATAGATCATAAAATGAATGAAATGTATGGTTTTTACTATTTCCATACATACTAGATAATATTAATTGATATATGATATTACATTGCAATCGGAAATCGGGTCTTAAGTTGATAACGTATTTCATATTTGGGAACATTATTAGGCTTTCGTTTGCCTTTTTTGTTATTAAAGAAGCATTAGGAAATTTAACTTATAGATTTTTATGTGTGAAATGCGCGGTTTATTATTTCCATACATATCAGCAACTATGCTTAAAGTTGCATAACGTTTTCATATTTGGGAACATTATTAGGCTTCCATTTGCATTCTTTGTTATTAAAGAGCATTATAAGTGGAAAAGAAATATTTATAAATTTTATTTAAACCCAATACGAACCTTTATGACATTTATACACCAAAGTTGTTTGACGTAACACAATATTTTTTTTTATTTTTTTCATGACGATCGATTATGATGAATATTCGCGTTCATTGACAAAAATTTTTCCATAATCCGTCTCTGTAATATCAAAACAAAACATGTTTTATATAAAATTTAATAAAGAATTTTGGATAAATTTTGTTAACTTTATAACTTGCATGAATTCATTTTTTTTTTTAAAAAAAAAAGCTCAAATATATATTAGATATCAAGATTGAAAGTTACAAAGCGAATTTATTTACATTAATAGGTAAGTTTTAATTTGCAGTAGATTTAAAGTATGCTTATTTAACGACCAATGATAGATATTATATTATATATAACGAATGACCTTGTAACTTTATTTATTTTAAAACAAAGAACGTTTGCACAATTTTATAAACAAAGCTAATAACAGAAAGAAATGGCTGAAATGAAACGAATATATTTATAAATTATATATACATCATTTTCAAATTTTAACTTAAATTTATCTAGAAAAGTGAATATACTATATTAGATTCATATTGATGAAGCAAATCCAACTCGAATTCGCCGAAATTTGAATTTGGAATTAATCATCGTGGCTTCGGTCAATAATTGATCTAACCATAAAGTCCTTGCAGAACGGAATAGAAAAAAAAAAAATGAAAAAAAAATCGAAAAAACTTTTTTCGGTCTTAACCCGAAAAAAAGGAAATTTTGAAGAAAAAAAGAAAAAAACAACCCGAAAAAGAAATATGATTATCTCAAAACACGTAGACATGTCAAAATGTCGAAATGTCTGCTGTCGTCTATGGTAAATCTCATTAAACGAAATTGGAACGTACACATGACCCCAATTATTCTCGGATTTTTTTTTTTAAATAAAATTGTTTTCATTTTTCTTGCTTATAATCGCATTGAACATTTCGATTCTGTATTAACATTAAGTTTTAATTTCGTTTGGTTTTGACTTCCCTCTATCGTATTTACCGCAGAAAATCGAACATTGTACTGCGTTAATTATTTTTTTTTTTTTTTAGATCCGACAATTTTTGACTTGAACGATTATTTTTATTTTTATTTATTTGTTTATTTATTTTATTAGATTTGAGGCTGGAATATTAATAATTTTTTTAATGATTTTATCTTGAGAATTGTATGAAAAAAATCTTTCGCAAAACTTTATTTAAAGAGGCGTATTAAAATCATATGACTAAAATTCATTTGTATTATTATTCATCGCAATAATTGTTTCTAATTTTGAAATAACCTCTTCGATATTTGGACGATCATTTGGTTCATATTTCCAACAATCTATAAAATTTTAAATATTAACAATATTAGCAAATGTTGTTGAGATTATTTTAAATCTCTTCATAGTCCTTAGGTGTATTTGGAATAGGCTCTTCTCCAAGACATCCCGAAATATTCACTATTAAAAAATAATCGTTTTTACCCTCGAAAGGTGGGCGACCACTTGATATCTCCCATAAAAGTATGCCAATACTATAAATATCGCTCTTTTCATTTAAGGAGTATTTTTTAGGATCCAACGTGAATTTTTTTGGATCAACATACCGAACTACTCCGGGAGCTGATTTTGATTTAGCAAATTCATCAGTCCTTTTTGATATTCCAAAATCAGCCAATTTGATGGTATTTTGATGAACAAACATTTCTGGGATGCTATAATTATTATTTAATATAATTAATTAAATTATGAATTCATATTCGTAAATATATACAATTTAATATAATCAAGTTCAGTTACCAAGTCACGATGAATAATATTCTCGCCATGTAAGCATAATACTGCGTAAGCTAATTGATGTGCCATTTTGAATTTATCACTCCATGTGAGATTTTTGAAATTTTTCTCTAGATATTCTCGAAGAGTGCCACTGTCGGCATATTCCATTACCAACATATATTTCTTTGAATTATCATTTCGAATTTCTTATAAAAAAGAAATTGTTTAATTTAGATTGTTACAAACAAGTAATATCAAACTTATTATACCTATTGTAATGCCATAAAACTTAATAATATTATCATAACAGTGTACTTCGCGCTGGATTTTAAGCTAGTGATAAAAAGAAATTTTTAATTAGAAATATTAGAAATGTATTTATTACAAAGACAGAAATATATAATGTATATCAACAACTTTTTCAGCTGTGGAGTCGTTGATGAGAGTTTTTTATTACGAAAATTCTTCCATTCTGCACGATAGACTTTTCCGAAGCTTCCAGAACTAATTACTTTAAGGTTGGAAAAGCCTTTATAGTCATAATATTTAATATGTTTCTTCGAAATACCATCTTCAATCCAATTAATCCACGCTTTATTATGAGACCAGTAAGCAGGCGCCGAAGAAACAAATTTAGTTTTATCGGACATAGTCAATTACAGTAAAATCTTACAAAAATGTTTTTACTTACAAACGGAGAAATTATTATTCCAATTATTCCGATTAGCAGGATATGTATAGTTAATATAGGAATAATAGGATATTATATTATTATTTACATAATTTACTTGTAACTTAAATGAAATAGTGGCTTTCAAATGTATTCTGAAAAGGCGTATTTTTGTACTACATTTTTTGATTATTTATTAATTGATCTAACCATTAAGTGAGACCGATTTTTTAATTCTAGAAGGTTTATTTGTTTATTTTCATTTTCTAATTTACATTTAATTATTGAATACAAAACTTATAATTAAAAGTATAAATAACAAAAGAATCTTACATCTTATTTTCTTTATTGAAAAATTGAAAAATTCACTTTCAAGTACTTGGTGCTGTATTGATTAACCTTATTTATGTTAATTCAGTCATATATATAGTAAAGCAAAAGGTTATAAGGTTCAAGTGTGAATTATTTTTGTTACACGTTTATCTGAGAGCGCCAAAAATTGATGATCGATCTAACCATAAAGTCCCAATTAGGTCGATAATTAGACTGATCTTTAACAAAAAAAAAGATTTTTTTCGTTACACATAATGATGATCATAAAAAAAAAAAAAAAAATTCTATTTGGCAATGCACATTGTCTAATCATCAAGTGATCGTAGAAAGATGTAACAAAACCAGATTTATTATAACGAGACGCGCAAAATAATGTATTTTATATTTTAGTACAAATCTTAAGCAGTATTACAATATCTATCAAATCTCTTCCAACATTTAATGAGGTGGAAAAAAAATTCTCATAACATCAAAATTATCAATACTATCTACAGAAAGAGTCTTACTTGGAGCACTTCGTAATCTATAAAAACTTTCTCTAGCTTCATGATTTCCCTGTTCAGCAGATTTTTGATACCAATACATTGCTTTAAATGTGTCGCCTAATTTGTCGTTTTCACATATAACTCCAAGATTGTATTGAGCTACGCTAAGTCCATATCCATCTGCTTTCTCATAGAAATTATAAGCCATTTTCTTGTCAACCTTAGTTGCAATTCCCAAATAATGAAAATCTCCCAACACAAGAAGAGAATTGGGATAATTTTGATTATTTTTTAGCCAATCTAAAATTTCTTTTGAAGTCACATGATGATCTTCAAGGTAATCAAAAATTTTCTGCTTTTTACTTTTATCATATATTTTAGAAGGAAGAGCAGCTATTCCATCAACTATATCTTTCTTAGATTTAGATCCTTTTTGCCTGAAACTTTGTGATAAATTGTTACGTGATGAAAGTGATGAATTATTACTTGATGAAGGCGATGAATTATTACGTGATGAATACGATGAATTATTATTGATTACTTCTACTAATCTATTAACTACCTCACGGATATCTGGACGATCATCTGGTTCATATTTCCAACAATCTATAAATTAACATATAATCATTATTATTAATAATTTTTAAATTATAATCGAGCTTTAAATTATATTTACCAGTATAAATTCTTTTGTAGTCCTCAGGAGTATTTGGGATAGAGGTTTCTCTAAGACCTTGCAAAATCTGATTCACTAATCCAAATTTGTTATACTGGTCTTCGAAAGGTGGGCGACAACTTGATATTTCCCATAGGAGCACACCAATACTGTAAACATCGCTCTTTTTATTTCGAGAATATGAATCACTGGCGAATTTTTTTGGATCAATATAAGGAATTACACCACATTGTTGTAATGTAGATTCATCAATCTTTTTTGATAATCCAAAATCAGCCAATTTGACGTTATTTCCATGGACCAATACGTTGTTGGAGTGCTATTAATTATTTAATAGAAATAAAATAAATAAAATATTTTACATCATAATTTCAAGGAAATATATATTATAAAATAATTACCAAATCACGATGAATAACTCCCAAATTATGTAAACATGATACAGCGCTAGCTAATTGATATGCCATTTTGAATTTTTCATTCCAAGTGAGATTACTAGAATTTTTTCTTAAATACTCTCGAAAAGTACCACCATCGGCATATTCCATTACCAACATATAGTATGTTTTTGAACTATAATTTTGATCGACTTATTAAAAGAAAATAATTGGTTAGATTTCCATAAAATATAAATAATACTAAATTTCTATACCTTTTGTAATGCCATAAAATCTTATAATATTGTCATGAACATTTACTTTACGCTGAATTTTAAGCTAAATAATAAAAAGAAAAAAATATTTTTAATAAAATGTATTTATTATAATTTATAAAGATGTATATTGTAATCACCTCATCAACAAATTTTTTTGCTTCAGAGACTTTGAGAGATTTTAACGCATAAATATTATGAGAATCTTTCCAGTTTGCACGATAAACCTCTCCGAAGCCTCCGGAGCCAATTCCTTCAAGGTTATAAAAGTCCTTATATTCATAACAGTTAATATGTTCATTGTTAATGGCTTCCTCAATCCAATTGTTCCATTTAGTAGTATATCTATTATTATATGACATTTTTCTGTTCAGCAGAGAAAAAAATAATTAAAAAATAATTTCGTAATATCGTTATTTATATATTTTTAATAAAAGAGGGAGAAATTAATATCCGATGTAACAGTCGATCATTGGGAAATGAAAAAATCAAATATATACTGCAAGATCACGGATAAAATTACTTTCTTTTTCATAGTTGTTATTGAACATTTGATTATGTTGATCTTGTACTCGATACTCATGCGAAGTATTTGCAGAACTTGAATCAGTTGAATGAAATAAGGGCGTTCAAATGTATTCTGAAAAGCATGTTTTAGTTTACATTTTTTTGATTATTTTGAACCATAAAGTTCAAATTAAGATGAAAATGAGTCCGATTTTAAATTTACTTGTAAAATTTATTGTTATACCAAATAAGTAATATTAAAAGAATCTGTTCTATTCATTCCGGAGTTAAGATATCTTTCTTTTTTTTCCCTTTCAAGACACGATTATGTAACTCCGAATAAGTATGTGCTGTCTTATTTGTGTTAATTAAATTATTTATATAGTTTTTTTCATAAAGCAAAAAGTTCAAATGTGAATGTATTTGTTGAATGGCGTTTGTTTGAGAGTGCGTAATTTTGATGATCGATCTAACCATAAAGTCCTAATTTGGTCGATAATTAGACTGATCTTTGACAAAAAAAAAGGTGAATTTTTTCGTTACATTTGTTACACATGAAAAAGTGTTATGATGATCGTTTTTGTTTGAGTATTAAATTTTTCAACAAGATGAAATAGGTCTTAAGTGATAAAATTTATGATACAAGATGTAAGCCGCACCGCAGTTTAATCAATCATTGAAATCAAAAAATTTCTTTAACAATCATAAAAATAAAAACTATGAATATAATGGAGCAACTATACTAAAATCATGTTCTTTGTATGTATTCGTCCGACACAATCAATATCATGATCTGCAAATTATCAATAGTTGAATAACAAGATGTACTAGTTGATGTACCATAACTACTACTTGTGATTTCACTCACTTTCATCATCTTTCTCATCATAATTTTTGTATCTAAATTATATACATAAAAATGTCTGTTCTTTTATTTAAATAATAATGCTTATTATTTTAAAATTATTAAAATTATTAATATATTCAAAGAAGGAGAATATAATATTCGAACGTAAGATCCGGTGATTGTGGATGATATCTCTTTAGATAATTAAACACGAGCCAATCTATAACAATGATCAAATTCAAATTTTGATAATTTAGCATATTGATTTTTTTTGAGTTTTATTTCTAGTTAAATTTTTATTATGATATATTTAAGGAATGTAAATAAAATGAGTTATATATTATATTATTATTCGCGAGTTTGACGAAATATTTCTTTGAATAATATTCATATATAGAACGAGAATACAGTGTTCTTTTTTTCATAATTTTATTAAATTTTCTTAAATGAACAATTGTCATTCTAATCACGTGTACTATGATCCATTAATATTTTTACATTGCATAAATTTAATGTGCGATTTGATTTACTGACTCCCGCCTGTTCACTTCGATAATAAAAATAAAAAATAATAAGTATGTGCAATTTGATTCACTAAATCTAATTGTCACGTCAACGCATAATATACTTGCTGCATTGTGTGATAACAGTAGAATTTTATAAATGGAAATGAAGGCGACAAGAAAAAATTAAATAAATTTTTTTATTTTTTATTTTTTCGTTTCCCCAAAAAAAATCGGACAAAAAAAATTAGGAATGTACACGGATCAAATAGTTTTTGACCATAAATAGATCAGGCGGAGGCATGTCACGGGCTTTAATTATATTGCATGAATTATTTATACGGAGACTAATCCACGTCAGACAATTTTTTTTGATTATTTTACACATCATGTGATTACTTGGCACATGAATTGTATTACTTACAATCGATAATAGTTCATCAGGTAATTTTTTGCAACATACTTGACAATTGCTCATGCTATTTATGGAATTTCTAAATAAAGTAGTTTAATGATAATAGACTTCACGGAACTTGAAATTACCTTTAATATATAAATAAATAAAAGAATGACAATATTGATGTGGTCCTCTTATAAAGTAAGCGTTGAAATAATTTTTTATGCGCCACAAATTAATTTATTATTGTAACAAATAAAAACCGATAAATTATTTAAATTATTTATTATGTATGTATATTATTATTAATTCATCACATCTACCATTCAACAAAGGTACTTTGTGATGCGCAACATGATATTTATTTAACTCATTTGGAGGACTTGAAAGGTATACTTATAGAGATGGAATACAACTTGCTAATTTTTAATGAGAATAAATCAATTGAATCATGTATTGATCCAAATTTAAATTTAGATATTGTATTTCCTAATGGAGCTACTATTAACCATTAAATGTTTCTTCTTATCAAATTCTATTTATAATTATTGTATGTTGGATGATATATTTATGAATTCTATTTTAAATGAAGGTACAATTTTAATTACTTATTTTAATGGAGAAGATTCTACGACAATAATACATAGTGGAATGATCATTAATTGGGACGGGAATTAGTTTCAGTAAGTATTTAACTTAATTTAGTGAGTTTTTTTATAATTCTTATATATACACACACTACATAAATATATTTTAGAAACATTGAGTTGGGAATTGGAATTGGAAAGATTAACATTAACATAAATTAAGATTCATATGGGCTCGACAGGTTAATGATACTACCATTGCATGGTCCTCTTGTAACAAAAATTCAAAAAAACAACAGACTATCATATCATGGACCCAATTTGGGAAGTTTACGCGATTTTTTAGACAAAGGCTCAGATACAATTAGTCCACCATATTTACTTTATCAAACTTCACAGCACGATATTGTCATTTTTATTATAAGAATACGTAATATTTCAGATTAATATTTAATTATTTTATTATTAAACATTATGTTAAAATTTCTAACTTATGTTTGGATGATGTTTTAACGTTTTAAATATACAGTATAATGATTTTATGATCAAGTATACACACGCGATTTTTTTGAATTTAACGTGGGTAAAAAAGAGTAAAATTTGCTTTCAAAAAATATAGTGCTTGGTTTGATTTAATTTTCCTGAGATTAATCCGTTTTCCTTGAATCTTTAAATTATTGTTATAAAATTTGAACAAAAAAAATATTAACCCGGCCTTTAATTAAGAATCGTAATAGTTTTATTAATATAAAAATAAGGGATATCGATAAGTATAATATTTTATAATTTCGGAATCCAACATTCCTTCTAATTAAGATATCATTTACTATAAATGTAATATATTAGAATTAGCAATTACAATTGTTAAAGATAGTGTTTATCTTCCTTTTTGAATAAAGTTTAACTTTAAATTGAAGTTAGTTTAGTTAAAAATTTCATTTCGTGAATTTTTTGAATATTATTTTAATAATTAAATTTGTTAATTCTTATATGGATTGCGAATTAATCATTTTTCTTTTTTGAATTATTGAAAATAAAAAAAAAATTCAAAAAAAAAATGTTACTTTTTAAATCTTCAAATATAAATATTTTTATGTGGCCTTTTAACTTTATTCGTGTATTTCCTTAAATTGATTTAAATTTATAATCAACAAAACTGCATCTGCGGCAACGAATCGGAATAATTCGTAAGCAATAGGGGTAACACATATTTTAAATAATTACTATGAGAAAGGCTTATATTAATTTTGACCAAATTTAAATAAGATCTACAAGAATCAATTTTTAATTCGGGAAATTGATTACCATATAAAGTGTAAAAGGAAAAATGGATTTTCACACGAAATTTTTTTTTTTTTTTGTTTCTGTTCTTAAAATCTTGACAATTAAAAATGGATTGTGATAAATTTTTACCAAAATTATCCCAAAATTTTCTCGAAATCTTGAATGATAACGAATATTTTGATNGTTGTTTTACCATTTCTTTCCCATTGATTATTGTCATAATCACAACCCGAAATAGGACCATCTTTCCAAACTGCTTTAAAAACAGTTCCAAATCCCCCTTTTGCTAAATATTCAACATCTTTAAATTTATAATATTCAATCCACTCTATGATTTGACCAAAATGTCTAGCTTTTAATTGTGCTTTTTGAATAAATTTATCAATGTCATGATTTCTGCTTGTCCAACTTTTGAAATTTTGTTGGAAATGGTTAGAAATACATGACCCACAATAACGATAACTAGTATTAGGCTGCTTACAATTTCCACATAAACCATGTTTTTTATAACGTTCTTTTAATTCTTTGTCTGTTATTAGTTTATCAATTAACGATTCTTGTTCTTCAGTCAATTTCCAACGGTTGAAAGCTTTTAATTGTTCAATTGCATCATCACTTAATTTAATTTCACCCATTTTAATAAATAATTTTTTAAACAAAAAATATGTTATTAATTCGTACGTAAAAATTATAAGGAAAAGAAGAAAAAAATGGTGAAACGTTATTTTATGTTGCAATGATTATAAGATCGGCAACAAAATTATTTAAAAAAAGACTAGTCAAAATACACGGAAGGAGTCAATATTCCTGATCGGCAATTAAATTTAATTTAAATTCTCCATAATAGGTAAAATAAAAAAAAAAGTTTAACTAAATATAGTAAGTAAATATTATTTAGTTTATGTAATTTAAAAGTATGGGATTTTTTTCAGCGATATTAAACTAGGCTAAACTTTTATGTGATATAATATATATTATTGCATGAGTATCGTGCTTGATAAATGGAATGATGTGCCGCATCATACCATTAACAAGCACGCCCGCAATAACATTTAAATATTCTCTATAAATTTTCAAACTTGGTAATGATGATTTATTTAGATATGATTTCGACCGTCTCAAAATAAAATAAAATAAAATAAAAAAAAAAAGTTAATAATTAAAATAATATTATAAGTAATATGATTTAATTAAAAGAACTTTAGTAATGTTTTGTATGACTTTGAAGAAATTCGTTAACCTTTTTCAAAAATAATTGTAGAATTTGTCAAGTAACTAAACTTTATATTATCTTTATTTATAGCCACTGTATGGAGAAAGAAATGAGTATGAAGCTTTAGGAAGTTATTTGATGTATAAAATCTGTTCTCTCTGTTAATTTAATTTAAAATCTTTCATTGGTGATATTCGGACAATGACTTACAAAAGCTTCAATAACTTGTACTAAATATTCGGAACTTATTGTGGAACATAAAATAACTTCTCGCAAACTTAATAAGGTTATGTATTTATAATTAATATATTTAAATTTATGCAAAAACTGTTACAATCTTCGTGAATCTTTTTCAAAA
Organism: Oehlia diaphana; assembly: GCA_003833135.1. NCBI lineage: Eukaryota > Fungi > Glomeromycota > Glomeromycetes > Glomerales > Glomeraceae > Oehlia > Oehlia diaphana. The sequence continues at coordinate 18,589 of QZLH01001343.1, forward strand.
TCATTGCGTTACTTAGTCATGTGACTAATATTTATTTTTAATAACTGTATAGAGAAATTGATAAGAATGAATTTTTATATGTTATCTAGTAAAATAAATCTGTTCTCTGTTTATTCATATAGAAAATTAAGAGAATTTAGATTGTGTAAATTTATTTGAAAACTGTTTTAGTTCAAAAAATTTAACCTTCAATACAAAATAAAAAAAACATTATCATACTGTTGATATTACATATATTTAAGAAATGTAAAAAAAAGTCACGTTAAACGAATTATTATAATAAGTTAAATTAATGCATATGACAACATTATACAAATATCAGAAATTTACCAAATTTATTAGAAGATTGAAAGAAGGAAAATTATATTTATCATTTTAAATTACTTTAAAAAATAATTCCAAATTTTCAAATTCTCTTTTGACTATATATTATTTAACTTCTAGAATGGATTGAATATGATAGATTTGAAAAAATTATGAGTTGAAAATGTTTAATACTATATTACTGTCATACAAACATTAAAAATTCTCCAGTTAAATCATATTATTTACAATAATATTTTAATTACTAAAAAAATTTTTTTTTTTAAGATAATCGAAATCATATATGAATAAAACATTACTATTTGAAAATTTATAGAAAAATATTATATCACGTAAAGGTTTAGACTAGTTTTAATTTCGCTGATAAAAATTCACCCTTTATATTTATTTATACATTTTTTTTTATTTTTATTTAAACTTACCTATTTAGGCTAAACTAATTTTTGCCCATTGGTGAACCCGAATTAATCATTTTTCTTTTTTGAATTATTGAAAATAAAAAAAAAAATTCAAAAAAAAAAAAATTTTATGTGGCCTTTTAACTTTATTCGTGTATTTCCTAAATTTATAATCAACAAAACTGCATCTGCGGCAACGAATCGGAATAATTCGTAAGCAATAGGGGTAACAAATAATTAGTATGAGAAAAAGGCTTATATTAATTAAATAAGATCTACAAGAATCAATTTTTAATTCGGGAAATTGATTAACCATATAAAGTGTAAAAGGAAAAATGGATTTCACACGAAATTTATTTTTTTTTTGTTTCTGTTCTTGAAATCTTGACAATTAAAAATGGATTGTGATAAATTTTTACCAAAATTATCCCAAAATTTTCTCGAAATCTTGAATGATAACGAATATTTTGATATTACAATAGAAGTTGGTAATGATCCTCACGTAAAAATATTTCGTGCCCATATAGTTATCTTAAATTATCGTTCCCCTTATTTGAGAAGAATTTTATCAACTAATAAAAAGAAAAATGATGGAACTTTAACACATATTAAATTACCAAACATTTTACCTGAAATTTTTCAAGCAATTTTAACGTAAGAAATATATTAAGATGATTTATTATTTTAAATAAATTTTTATTAATTTTTATATATATATTTTAGATATATTTATGGCGGTAGACTTTCTTTGACAAATTATGATACTCGAGATATTATTAAAATTTTGATTGCAGCCAGTGAATTAAATCTTCAAGAACTAATTCTTCATTTACAAACATTTTTGATTGAAAACAAAGCAAACTGGATGGAACAAAATTTTAATCTGATGAATCAAACAAGTTTCAAATATGATTCTTTCTTGGAACTCCAAGAATTTTGTAGAGGATTAATAACTAAACATCCGGAAAAAATTTTTAGTTCACCAGATTTTACTTCTCTTCCAGAAATGACTTTGATCACTCTTATTCAACAAGATAATATTCAAATAAGTGGAGTTCAAGTTTGGGAACATGTACTTAGATGGGGTATTGCCCAAAATCCTGAACTTTCTTCAGATCTTTCAAAATATTCAGATGATGATTTTAATACCTTAAAAGTTACTATGCAAAGATGTATCTCTTTTATTAATTTTCATAATTTTACTCGTCAAGAATTTTCGAAAAAAGTATTTCCATATAAAAAGATTTTAGATAGAGATTTATTTGATGGTGTAATTCAGTATTTTTTGGAAAATGATCATAGCCCAAGTAGATCTGAACCAAGTAGGTCAGAGCCAAGTAGGTCAGAGCCAAGTAGTTCAGGGCCACAGCCAGTCAAGAAGATCAGTCCTAAAACTATTGATTCAAAAATTATTACAATTCAACATGCTGAATTAATCTCAAGGTGGATCGATAGATTAAGGACGAGGGACGAATTAAGAAATTCATATGAATTTAAATTAATTCTTCGTGGATCTCGTGATGGATTTTCGGCTGAAAAATTTCATAAAATTTGTGATAATAAATCTCGTACAGTGACAGTTATCAAACTGAAAGACAGTAATGAAATTCTTGGTGGATATAATCCAATTGAATGGGATTCTAGATTTAGTAGTTATAAATGTTATGGAACTACTAGAAATAGTTTTATATTCTCTTTCATGAATAAAGAAAATATTGGTAATTATGTTCTGAGTAGAGTAAGGAATGAATATCAAGCTGTAAATTATTTGCCTCACCACGGTCCATCATTTGGTTCTGATGATCTTATATTATATGGAGGCCGTGAACATTCTTTTAATACTTGTAATAGTTATTGTAAACAATTATCTTATGAAAAACAGATCAGGGAAACCGAAGAGAAATTTGCTGTAAAAGAATATGAAGTTTTTCAAATTAGTACATAATTGTAAAGATTTTGCATACTATTAAAATATTCTCTCACTAGTGTAAATTTCTTCATAATTAATAAAAAGAAATATATATATTTTTACAATGGTCGATATTTTGACAATGATGCGATTGAATTATTGAAAAATTTAGAACTTCATTATTTAAAAATAATGATAAAAATTATTAATAAAGTCATATGTTATGAATTATATAAAAAGAAATTTTTTATCTTAATTTATTTGATGGAGTTAATGGGTTAATTTCGGATGAAATGAAAAATTGAAAAAATTCTAAGTTTCATCAGCAAACATACATAAACTTTTTCCACCCATATTCGCATCGTGTTATTTGTTTTTATTTAACGTTAATACATTAATTATAAAAATAAGATTTCGATCTCCAAGAATCCCGATCGTGTAATCGATCTTGCCGACTAATTTCGATAAAAAAAAAACGAATTGATGAAAAGATTAAAAGTAAACATTCGTTATTTTTTGAATATTCAACTTGTCAAAATTAGTAGAGGATGTTTAATGTCTCACGCTTTAAGACTGACAATTAGCTTTTTTATAGACAGTAGGTTAATATATCGAAAAGAAAAGCTAAAAAAAAAAAAGATGCAAATTATTTTTATATACAAAATTTACGAACAAAGAAATTTTTATTTTTATTTTTTTCTTATAAATTAAGATGAGAGTTACGACGCCAAAAATTGGACCTCTTTTCATTTAAAACTTGGAAGAACATCATAAACGATTTTTTGTTCAAAATAATTTAAACTTAGTACAAAACAATTTTATTATCTAAGTTTATATTCCGCTTTATAATTTTCATTAAAATTCGACAAATTTTTATCCGTTCATTTTATTAATAAATTTTGTACACTTCTTTTTTTTTTTTTATAAATAAGAATAAAAATTAAAAAAATATTAATGCACATTGCATAAATAAATAATTATTGTATCTTCTAATAAGAATTATTTTTTAATTATGTAAATTCACAGCTTTTTGAAAAACTCTTGATCAATTATCTTTTATGATCCGAAATACTTCATATTCTTTTACAGAAAAACTATTCACTGTATTTCTAATCATTTTTTCATAAGATCTTTTTTCACAATAACTAGATTTATTTTTAAAACTTTTCTTACCTCCATAACCTCCGTGTATTTTAAGGTCTCCAATACCAAATGATGGTCCATAACTATTCCAATAATTTATAGCACAATCAGCAAATTTCACTCGACTAATAATATGATTTTCAATATTTTCTTTATTCATAAAAGAGAAAATAAAACTATCATCAGTAATTCCATATCCATTACCAGATTTCCATTTAATCGGATTATATCCTCCAAGAATTTCATTGCTCTCTTGCACTTTAATAATCGTTACAGTACAAGATTGATTATCACATATTTCATGAAATTGTTCAGCCTTAAATCCATCCCGAGATCCACGTAAAATTAATTTGAATTTATATAAATTTTCCAACTTATCCGTAATCTCTAATCTATCAATCCATTTTGAAATTAATTCAACATGATTAATTGTAATTATTTTAGAATCGATAACCTTTTTAGTTGATGGCCTATAATTACTATTCAAAAATAGTTTTAATGAATTTATATATAACTCATAAGGTAAAATTTGTCTATAAGGAATAACATTATTTAAAAATTCTCTTGGAGTTAAATTAAAGAATTTCATATAAAGGAATGCATTGATGTAAAGTATTTTTTAAAACATTAAAATCTTCATTTGAATAACTTGAAGAATCTGACGAAAGTCCAGGATTTTGAGCAATACCCCATTTAAGAACATGATCCCAAATTTGAACTTCACTCATTTTAACTTTATTAAGTTGAATAAGAGAGATTAAAACTTTTTTTGAAATTGAAGTGAAATCAGGTGAATTAAAAATTTTTTCTGGTTGTTTAGATAATAATTTTTCACAAAACTCTTTTTGAAGATCCAAGAAAGAATCATTTTTGAGACTCATCTGATATATTTGCAAATCCTAATTGTGAAACGGTTTCAACCTATATTGCAAGTCCTTGTAGCACGTAACGGTAATAAATAGACGATTCATTGTGATCGGTTAATAATAGTAACCGGTTAATTAACCAGTAATTCGGTTAACAGGTTGCTGAATTTTTCATCCGAGAAGAGCATTTTGCCGACGTTTCTACTGAATTCCATTTTATTGATAGATATTTCACCAAATTTACATTGCAATATCAATATCAATATATATTTGGCGCAGTTTGATTTATTATTAATAAATTACACAATTTTGTTAATTAATTTTCAAGATTACATCAAATTATAACGATAATTTATATAAAAAATGGTTTGTAAATTTACGTTTTATCAAAAAAAAAAAAAAAAATTATGGCTGGCTGGATAATTCAACAGCCATTAAATATACTGGTCGAAATGATTTTTTTTTATTTCATTAAAAAAAAAAATCTAAACTTTTTAATTCTGAAACACAAGCGTAATTTACCTTATGAAAGTAGTGTATTTGATGTTCCATTATGAAAATTTTTAGTGGTTGTATAATTTCCTAATATGAAAGCTTAAAGAGGATTACATAGTCAGAAATACAACACACGATACGTGACTGGTGTAAATATTTTCATTCAAATTAATAAATGAAAATTCCAATGATAATTTTATAAAGATTAATTGAGAAATATTTTCGAGTTATAAAATATTATTTGAAAAATTATTATTTAAGAATAAGTTATGTTATGAATTTTATAAAAAAGAGAATATTTATCATGAGTCATCTTAAGTTATAAATAGATTAATGGTTAAGTATTAGAAATAGTAAAAATCTCATCTAAGTTTCATCAGCAAAATTCATAAACTTCAATTCCCATCCACACAAAAAATAAGCAATGTTTATAGAGTATATTAATAATTTCTTCCTACTTAAAAATTACTGTATATACCGCAGTTTACATAACGTTAAATCATTATTAATTTTAAAAATAAAAATACCGATCTCTGAATCTTAATTTCTCAATCGTGTATTTAATTACACCATGGTTATTTATGTAAAATTATCTCACTGGATACTTAGAAACTAAAATTAAGGGGTATAAAATTGATTAATGAAATAGAAAACATGTCTATAACATAAAACGGCAAAAAAATGATGAAAAGATTATTTATTTTATGCTTTAATACCCGCAGGTTAATATTATATATCGAAAAAAATCTAAAAAAGTTGTAAATTATTTTTTATTGTAGAATTTATTATCTATAAAATATCTAAATATTAAATAAGTTGTTTTCAATCTTTGAATTTTTAAGAGAGTTGCAACGCCACAACTGGGCTTTCGTTCACTTAAATTCATTTAAATGTAATAATTAAACTTGTAAGACATTGTAATGATGTCTTTTTATTCTTTATATTTTTTTTTATTTTATATTTTTTTTTTTATCTGCTATATATAGATACTGTATATATATATTTATCCTATGTTTACTAATGGTCGCCCGTGATTTTCATAGTGATATTTTTATAATCATGAAAATATTAACATTAAACGTAGGTAATAAAATAAGCTTTTATAATAAAAATGTAATACAAGCTTTTTATAAATTATTTTTATCATGGGACGTTAGTCTCCAGGGGATAAAACAGGGAATATCCTTGAAATAACTATTACATATAAAAACTCTTTCTCCTTTTTTTCATTCTATTAGTTTTCCGCAGCAAAATTTTTGCAAGTTTGTATTTTCAGTTTTCTACGAAAACTTAAAGGGAAAGAGGCCCTAGACGGGCGCCTCGGGCATAGGACGAGGTTTTAGTTTCCACTCTACTTTATCAACACACAAAGGAATATGGCTTCTCCTTCCAAGACCAAACACGTCGTAATAGACTGGAATACTCCAACAGCGACAAACTCGTTCGTTCAACTTGGCACAACCCCTATGCCACAAGAAGACTCTTATATTCATGAACCTGAACCAGAGGTTATACTTAACACCAAAGACACTATTCTTATTGATATAGACGATATTCTTCCACCTTCGTCTTCTACTGCGCATCAACCATGGGAAAAAAATTTTTCTTTCCTTGTTTCATTCG
>QZLH01001344.1:7752-24579 GCA_003833135.1 Oehlia diaphana
TTTTTTTTTTTTTTTTTTTTTTTTTTTTTTTTTTTTTTTTTTTATAAAAAAAAAATTTTTTTTTTTTTTTTTTTTTTTTTTTTTTCTCAAATTGTAAATTTTACAATGTGTTTATTCTTTAAATACCAGCCATAATTAGAATTTATTGATATAATATTCTTATATTGTCATTATATTGTCAAAGAAAAAGAAAAAAAAAATCGGTAACGAATCTTGCGCCTCTTTTTTCTAGTCATAAGAAAAACAAATGCATGCGATTTGTAATTCGTCCTTAAAATCCCAAAAAAGAAATAAAAAAAAATTACGAAATAACGAAGCATATGTAAATAAGTTATATATAATCATATAACCGTTATATCCTTTGTATAAGATGATTGTAGAAATTCCATGTGTAAGAAAGGAAAAAGAAATTCACGCGTCTTTTTTGTTCCCCGCAGATTTTTCTCCACTTCACTTTTTTATCAATTGATTTCAAATTTTGATTTTTAATAATAATAATATTAAAAATAACAATGACTGCGGTAATTAATACGAGTGGATTATTGACTTGCATACAGTGTTTATGTAAATTTAAATTATATAAATAAAAAGCCTATTATTAAACAAGAATTAATACAAGTTATAATTTATCATTTGCTCATTCACACTTATTCCTGTTTAGTCTATTATGAATCTAGAAACAAGTTTTTTTTTAAAAAAAAAGTTCTTAGAATATCTTACATTAGGGAAAATGGTGTGACATTACACATATCGAAATACTAAAATTTTTTTTTTTTTTGCCCTGCATGTTACTTTTTTTTAATTAACCGGAGGTAGTGTTATTAAAATTCACAAGATTATAATGATAATATATATCAGATATTATCCATAATATATTATTTTTCATGCAAAGAAAATAATTGATGAGATTTACAATCGAAAGTCGAAGGTCATTTCCCGGGCATTCTAGTTTAAGACCAGTAAAAGTAGTATCTATTTTTTTTTTTATTTATTTATTTTTTTTTTTTTAACGGCACATTGCTGATCCATTGTTCTTGGCGCGTCATTTGTTTTAATTTGATTGGATGAAATTCTTTCACACCATTAAATATTATTAAAATATAAAATTGAAACTTAAAAATTCTTACTTCGTAAAAATATTTAATATTTTAATTAGCTAATGAGAATCAATTTTTTCACTTACATATGATTTTCGAATAAGAATTAACCATTTATAATATACAGTATATATAAAAAATAATAATATTAATATATATATATAAATAATAATATATGTGTGCGTCATATTTTATAGTTTAATTTTAGCTTTAATTATAATTAATTGTTTTTTTCGAATTTGATACACCGATTATATGGTAATCAATATTTCATATGCAAGACACGATATGACACGATATGATATGATGCGGTATACATACGTAAAAATATGGGATAAAAAATATATTTATTATGTGACTACTCAAAACAAATTTTTTTTTTTTTTTATAACGCGAAAGTATCAAATCAATGAAATAAAATAATAAAATTAACATTATATTAAAAAAAGAATTAAAAATTAGATTAAAAGCTTCAAGATTATCATTTATTTAATTACTAGAGCGCCTATTAAAATATTTGTTATTTTTTGCAGTTTAGTTTTTCTTAATTATTCTAAAATTCTTTCGAAAATTATGTGATCATTTTAAATGAGTTGCACCCGTCATGCATGCCAATTTCGTTTGATTGATTTGTTATATCTTAATGTTAGATTTGTTTGTTTGTCTGAATCTGTTGTTTTTTTTTTTTACTTGATTCTCGTGATTTGTGTGAGATCTGATAGATCGAACATTTTTTTGTTGCAACATAAAGTCGTGTAATAATTTGTAACAATTTTGAATGAAAATATACAGTAAATGTCATAATTCGTTGAAAATATTAATGTCATTTTACCTCTATAATTTCTTTTACATTGTAAAAAAAAAAGTAGTACCTGTTAAAATATATGATTAGAGGATTTTTGAATTATTTAGCCGAATATATATAAATATTTTTTTTTTTTTAAAAAAAAAAAAATTTTGATTTTACTGAGATCATGTATACATAGAAATAAACGCCACACAGCGTACAATCCATACACTAGAGTCATATAATCTATATGACATTTTTTACCGAATATTATATTCTTTTGGATGGTCGATGTTATACACATTGTACTTTCATGTACTTTTTATATAACTTCTATTCCAATATGATGAAATACTTTCATGTACTTTATATAACTTCTCCTATTCCAATATGATGAAATACTTTTACTGCAATTAATATAAATTCAGCAAAAGCGGTTAGAATGTTAGAATGATATAATTATTGAGTCGTAATTATTTATGAGAATTTTTGCAGAATACTTTGACAATTTATAATAATTTATAATAATTTATCGTTTTTTTTAAAAATATATATATATATATTTTTTTTTATTTTTTTATTAATAAAAAATCACACATAAAAAGGAATACTTAAAAAGAACTATACAATCTATTTTTAAAAAAAACTATTTATATATATATACACACAAAACAGTATATATAATTATTTTTTTTAGTCATCATTCATTAAATATTTTAATATAAATTATTTAATGAATTAGCTAATACGGAATCAATAGTAACATTCTTTTCACGAGAATTCTTTCTAGGAAATTTACGATTGTTACTATTAATATTAAATGAAGAACCAATATTCATCATAATATTATCATTACTATTATTATTATTATTATTATTATTATTAATTATTGATTGAAATATAAATGGAGAAGTTGGAGTATTTGGAGGTACAGTAATTGGAGAAGGAGGTGATGTTGGAGATAACAAACCATTAATAGTAATAGCCGAATGATAGGAAGATGAAGAAATTGGAGAAAATGGTGTATTTGGTGTATTTGGAGGAGCCAAAGGAGAATAAAATACAGTTGAAATACTGGAATTTGGAGTATTTGGAGGTACCATAATGTTTTCAGGTGAAATTGGTGTATTTGGAGGTACAATAGTATTTGGTGATTTTGAAATCATTTTAGAGTTAACAGCCGATATATATGAATTATTTAATAGTAAATTTGGAGTATTTGGAGGAACAGTTAATCCGGCAGTTAATGGAACATCCTCTAAAATATCATCTCTTTCCAAAAAATCTTTCTCATTAATAGACGAAATAATAGTAGGTGGTAAAGTAATGGATTTTGTAAAGGTAGTAGTTTTTGGAGTACGAGGAAGAGAACGGGGAATGATACGTTTAAAAGCTGGAGAAGAAGGTGTATTTGGTGGAGGAGAAATACAAAAATAAGCAGAACCTAATGGAGTAGGAGGTTCAGCGGTATCAAGAGGAGAAGGAGAATTTGGTAAAGAGAAAGTGACACGACGAGGAGTTGGGGTTATAACACTTGAAGAATTTAACCATTCTAAAATATTAGATTTTGAATTTTCGGACAAGTTAGAACCAATATCACCAGTTGTAAGAGATAAAGTTTCCCATTCATTATCTTTTGAAATATCATCAGATGATCTAAAAAAATTTGATAAAATTTGTTTTTCTTCAACTTCATCAACAGATTCGGCCAATCTTTTAACGAATCTAGCAGGAATATTTCCATTAATAAAAGATTCATTCTTTATAATTTTTTGATTTCTTTCTTGAACAGATAAACCAAAATAATACCAAACCAAAATCTCATCAATTATACTACAATAAGGTTCATTTAAATTTAACAAAGTAGCAAAATTTAGCAAACCAAAAAAATCAAAAGTAGATTTTATATTTGAAGCCAAAGTAGAAGTTAAAATATCATCAAATTTGACTTCATTATTATTAAATAACCATTGTAATAAACTATCAATTATTTCAATAGAAATATTTGGTAATTCAATACATAAAATTGGTAAACCATCAGCTTCTTGCGTCAATTCCTTTAACGAAGAATCATTAATAAAATCACTGGAAGTATTATTATCTCCAGTTAAATTAAAAGAAGATTGAGAAGCATAATCAGTATACTGTGTTGATAAATCATAAAATAATGCGGATTTTTGCATAAGATTATTTGATTGCTTCACATTAATCTTGTATGACAATTTTAAAGCAGCTTCTGTCGTGATATGTAACATGAAAAGAGCTGTTGTAGGTAAAATTGATGATGGGGATAAGATTTGCAATGTTTTTTCATTTTGTTCTTTGTTAATAACTTCCAATGGGAAAGCTTTAATATTGAGCGAAGAAGTTTTGATTGGCATTTTTAAGAATTGAGGAGGGCAGTGAAAAAAAAAAAAAAAAAAAAAAAAAAAAAAAAAAATTTTTTAAAAAAAAAAAAAAAAAAAAAAAAAAGAGATCAAAAAAAAATTTTTTTGCAAGAAAAAAAGTGAAATTATAAATGAGAACTGGGAAGAAAACAAAAGATCTACTCTTGTGTATAATATATATATGTATTGTATATAAAGGGAATTTTTTCAAAAAACAATCTTTTTTTTGTTTTTTATTTTTATTTTTCGTATGAAATAAGAATAATCAATATTCCCTTCAATACTTTTATTAAATTTTTCTTAAAAAAAAATTTTTTAATTTTTTTTTTTTTTTTTTGAAAAATTTCACGATCTTTTTCACGGTGTATTTATAATTGACTAATTTTTCCTGCATAAACTAATTTAACATGATGTTTCATAATATAATATACTTTTTTTTCTTTGTATTCTTAAATGTAAATCAAGATAATGTCGTGTAGTGCGTGTGTTAAATTGTTGTTTAAATTTAGATATGTTACATTTAAATAAATTATACCGTACGATCCGAATGAAAATCCGTAATTAAACTTTGTTTAATAGAAATGTTTTATTCCTTTGTTTTGAATCCACTAACCTTTTATTTTTTAATGGTACTTGGGAGAGAGATTTATTATTATTAAAAAATTCATGATAACTCTTTGTCTCTTTTTTTTAAAACATTCTTTAACCCAAAAAAAAATAAAAAATAAATAAATTAATAAATATGTAATACAAAACTTTTGACGTCACTTAAATTTAGCCAATAGGAATAATTTATAAACTTTTTTATTTCTAAAATAAGGTTTATTGTGTTTCTTTTTTGTTAAAAAAAAATTGTTATTATCCATTTGTTTACGAAATATGGTATCGAAATTTTTTTTTTTATTCTTTATATTGACTACAATAGAATGAACAGATAATAGTAATTATCTTAAGGACGTTCTTGCGGATTTATATTTATTGTTTCGTTACTATTTTAAGAAACGTTAATTTCTTTTCCTTTTCCTCGCTTCTCTCCTGCATTTTATTTAAGGAAATGAATTGATTATCACGTCATTACATTATTATTATCGAAATTGGAAAATCAAACATCTTTTAATTCCTCCTGTATCAAAAGAGAGAGGAAACTCCAAAAATGGCAAGACTCACTGAGCTTCCGTTTATGGTACTTCCGTTTATGGTGTTTCCTGCATAATGTTTCATATTTTTGGCTTCCCCTGGATTAAAGTATTTTGACTTTTGGAAATTTTTGGAAATATTTAAACGAAGTTTAAATTCAAGTGTAACAATGTAGGTTTAAATATGTCAATGCTATTTGTTAATCATGTTACATTTTTTTGAATTTATTACAAATTTACTTAAAAGTCGATGAAAAGAATTAACATTTAAACAAAAAAAGTTCTTTTTTTTTTTTTTGACTTGGACAATAACTTTATAGATGTAAACAATGAATGTATTCTTATAGTCCAATTATTATTAATTTTAATATAGAATATATTATTAATATTTATATAATTATTAGAATAATATTTATTCTATATAGATGATAATCTTTTGTTTATTATAACAACGAAACACTTTATTCTTTCTTACATTTCCTACTTCTTTTCTTCGACTTTCTATTCTCTTTCCATTTTGGAAAATCATCATTGACATTGAAAATTACTCCATCCTCCCACATTCTTTTGGCAATAATGGCCAAATTTTTAACATCATCAATTCCCGAATGTTTATGCCCTACAAATTCTAATCCATATCTTGTTAACATACCATCTATATTTGTTCTTTCACAATTATAAAACTTTGAAAAAAGTGCTCGTATGTCTACCCAAGGAATTGAAAAATATGATGGTCTATCTATTTGTGAGATTGTACATTGTTTTCTGACGAAATCACGTATATCCCATGGTCCTATATTAAAATTATATTAATATACATTAAATTTCAATATAATACTTTAATTCTTTACACAATCCAATATAATAATAATACTTTACCATCAGTAATAAAAGCACAGGTATTTTCATAAAATAATTGATATTTGTGTAGGAATTCTTGAAATTTAATCAACACTTCAGGAAATGATGGACTTACATCTATTGTTGTCTTTAAGAATCATTATTTTATGAATAATTGATTAGGAAACAATACATAAAAGTGTTACCTGTGATATTCCAGTTAATTCCTTACAAAAATCTGATAATATTGGTTTTACACTTGGTTTAACATATGAATGAAATATCTCTACCTAAATATATAATTTATTATAATGATTATTTTAATGGAATTTTTTTAAAAAAAAAGAACAGGAAATAATTTAAAAATTATATACTATTTCAAATGTATTGCCTTCAAGTAAAATTATTGGAAATTCTATTATCTCATTCTTATAATCGAACCCTCCTCCTTTTTCACATGTTGCTTCAACATCAAAGCATAAATAGTATTGAAACGGTTGTTCTTTCTTGCTAATAAAATATGTAGGTTAAATTTGATTCACAAAAAAAAAAATAAAAAAAAGTACAAACTCTTGAAAATCGTACATTTTTGTAACTCCCTCCTCATTCTTTTCATTAAAACTCTTATCATTAGAAATATCTTCGGAAGATTTATTATTAATCATTTCTTTTTTTTTTTGACTTAAAAAAAAGTATGTGAATTACTAAGTTGACTTTTCGAAATTTTGCTTCGCACTAAAAAAAGGTGTTAACGTCACAAATAAATATTAGGTAACTAAGAAATTCTTTAAAAAATATTATTATTAAATATGTACGTGTTATAAAAATCGAAAATTGGAATTTCTGACCTTAAAAATAACCCTTTTTTATATGCGTAACAATTAGATATTTGGTCAAGTGATTTTCAATTTAAATTTAATTTTGTAAATCACTAATTCAGGCAATAATTTACAGTACTTTTTTTTTTGCATGCAAGTACTTAATTTTATGATGATGAGATGATGAGCTAAAATCTTAATTGATTTTCTTTAATGCTAAGGGGATTTACATATATCTTAAAAAAATAAGCTTAAAAATAGTGAAACTAAAAAAGAACTGAATAGGAAAATTTTTATTTATAATCCCAATAATTTTATAATAAATCTTTGATATATATAATTTTTTTCAAAAAACATAAAAATTTTTGAATAATTTATTCTTAAAATCTTTAAATAATAATCAGCTATTAAATAAATACAAATTATAATGTTATATAAGTGATTATTTACAAATTAATGGTTATAAATATTATACTTCTACTAATATAGGTTATATATAAGTGAATCTTATTTATTGAAATCCTGAGTTTACCTGATAAAAAAAGATGATAAATTAATTTAATTTTTTGAGTTTACCTGATAAAAAAAAAAAGATGATAAATTAATTTAATAACTTTTTCTCCCTTACCATTATCATCAATTTCTCAATTTTTTAATAATTCTACTTTACAGAAACCTTTAATTTTAAACAATATCATTAAATTTAGATATACCATTTGTTATATATACGATATTAAAATGATATAAAAATATCATAAAATGTTAAAAATAATATCTTAATAATATTGTTACCAAACATCTTTTTAATAAGTAAGGTATATCAAAATGTCATTATAAAAATATATCGTAGCGATGTATTATTATTACGAATATCCATTTGATATCATTATGATATTGTTACGATGTCAAAATGAGGTCTTTCAAATGATCTTTACGATATTTAAAGTTTTAGTAAAGTAATTAAAACTAAAATGTTATAATAATATTTTAATATAATAATAACCATTTTCTTAATTTTAACTTTTTAGATATAGTTAATTTTATTAGTAGTAATAAATGTCAGGTAAACAACGTGAAATTCAACAGATACTACGTATAAGTTTTGTTGTTGTATTTATTTAGTTGGTATAATAATCCTATTTTATTTTATTACAAATAATAAATATATTCTCAATAATTCTTAGCGATCTGGTGATTTAGAATGTTCCTAAATATAGAAATGATTAACGAAACATATCTTTTATAAACGACAAAAAATAATTATCTTAATTGTATAATCTTCCTCTTTTCTTCGTTTAAATTTCTCTGTCAACGTCAACATGGTTTATACCATACCTTTATTAGTTGAAGAAAAAATTTCTCCTCGTGCTAAAGAATTAATCAAAAAATTGGATAATTTTGTTGAGGTTGGTAATTTCTCATCTTTAATCAAAATATTTAAATTATTTGAAATATTTTATCGTCAAATTAACTAAATTTAAGTGTTTCATTAAATTATGGAGAATGAATGTATTCCAGTAGAACAAATTTTTCATGAACAAATTGGTAAAGGAGAAGATCGATGGAAGGTAAATTAATTGTGAAAACTAAAAAATTCCCATATATTATTAAATTCACTTATCATGTGATTTTACAGATCGTTCCACCAATTATCGAAGAGCTTAAAAAGAAAGCTCGATCACTAGGACTTTGGAATCTATTTCTTTCTAAGCATTATCGTGAAGGAGCTGGATTAACCAATCTCGAATATGCTCTCATGGCAGAAATTACCGGTAGATCACTCCGTATTGCTCCAGAGGTATATCTCCGTATTTTGAACTAGAAGATTTCTCAGCAATTTTTCTATTAACATTTTCATTATTAGGCAATAAATTGTTCGGCTCCCGATACTGGAAATATGGAAGTATTTGCAAAATATGGAACACCTGCACAAAAAGCAAAATGGTTAACTCCATTATTAAATGGTGAAATTCGTTCAGCATTTGCAATGACTGAAAAGAATATTGCTTCATCAGATGCGACAAATATCGCAACTTCAATTATTCGTGTTAATAATGAATATGTTATTAATGGGCACAAATGGTGGATATCTGGAGCTGGTGATCCTAGATGTGCAGTATTTCTTGTTATGGGTAAATCTGATCCCAAAAATAAGAGTAAACATAAGCAACAAAGTTTGATAATAGTTCCAAGAGATACACCTGGAATAACTATTGTTAGACCTCTTACAGTTTTCGGTTATGATGATGCTCCCGAAGGACATTGCGAGATTATATTTAAAGATGTCAGAGTACCAGTTGAGAATATTATATTAGGTGAAGGAAGAGGCTTTGAAGTTATTCAAGGGCGATTGGGTCCTGGCAGAATTCATCATTGGTATTAAATTAATGAATTTATATAGTTGTACTTTAATTAAAATTTGTGACTTAATTGTTTCTGTTCTATTAGTATGAGATCAATTGGGGCAGCCGAACGTGGCCTTGATCTAATGCTTGTTCGCGTTACGGATCCTTCCCGCCGCACTTTTGGAAAACTTTTGGCGGAGCATGGAACCATTGTTTCTGATATTGCAAAATCACGTATGATTATTGATCAGGCTAGATTCCTTGTCCTTAATGCCGCGGATATGATTGATAAAGTAGGCGCAAAGAACGCTTTGAAAGAAATTGGAATGGCAAAGGTATTTGTTGTCGGTAATGGTTGCTTTATTCAGAATTATATTAACTCTTTGAATAAATAATAGGCCATAATACCATCTATGTTACTAGAAGTTCTTGATCGTTCAATTCAAGCTCACGGTGCTGGTGGTTTAAGTGAAGATTTTCCACTTGCCTCTATGTATGCTGGGGGACGTACATTAAGATTTGCAGATGGTCCAGATGAAGTACATATACAACAAATTGGAAGATTGGAATTGAGAAGAGCCGAAAAAATCAGAACATCTATTGAAAAAATTAAATCTAAATTGTAGAGAAAAAAAGTACAAATTTTCATTTACTATGGTTAAATCATGTGATGTGCATTGCGTCAGACACAATATATAATTGTTGTAAATATTAGCGATACATCCAAATTGGTTTGAATCGAAAATTTATGAGAAAAAAAAATTATATATATATTGTGGTGTTAAATCAATCGATAACAAAGATGAGCGGAGGATAAAATATCACTAATTTATTAGCGGCTGATATATTATTATTGGTTTTTTTCTGTTTCTTCAAATTGTTTAACTATTTCTGTTTTAATTGATTCTGTTTGATTCTCTATACTATTTATACAGTATATGTATATATCAAATTAAAAAATATTTTGAATTATCCATTGCATTCATTTGATCTATCCGATGGATTTGCGTCTAAACTTTCAGTAAATTTTTTTGGCTAAAACTACTTTCCAATACAATATTTTCTAGGTAAATACCTTTTGAGCAAAATCTTCAAATAAAATCTTTTTAATTAACCTTTTTTTTTTAACGTTAACACTTAACTACCTATTTGGAAGTACTAATTAGGGTAGCCACCCCAAATTTAGTAATTTCAATAGGGTGTTGGGGTGTGTCCCTCGATGTGCAAAATATAACTGCTGCGGCAAATTCGTATCAAGAGGGTAGGGTACATCATGTCAACCCTACGTAATTTGGGTCAAGCTCCCTTATTTTACCTGATTCATATTATCTTACATCACGACAAAAAACTTTTTAAAATAGAAATTCGATAGTAATTTGTTAATATTTATGTAATTCTATGCGATATTATATATGATTTTGTATAAATTAGATCAATTCGTATCCTCTTATTTATCAAGTTATTTAATAAGTGACCTTTAACTTAAATTTAATTGATAAGGTGTAGAACATGTAAAAACGCGTTTTTTTTAGTTACAATGAATAAATATTCGTATTTTTCACTTAATTATGTTAAAGAAATCAAGAATTTCTTTTCGACGAGTGTAATGAATGAACAAACTTGTTAACCAATTATGTTGAAGAGAACTTTGTAAAATAGTCAATATGCCAAATTTGGATAAGGTAAAATTTTCCGATTGGTCTATTTTATGCCGTAATCTTCACGTGATATATAAACAAAAGTTTCGTATAAATAAGAGCGTTGATCAAAATTCAAATATTTGGGGAACTCGTCCTTTGTCAGTTTCTGTTTTTTTGGGAATTGGAACATTAGTGCTATAAGTCATGGTGAATAGGGCTATTAAGAGTATTGTTGACCAAAATAGAGTTTCTAGTCTGTTTCGGGAGACTTTTACTGGTAAGATGTTACGCGATTACAGTATTCACTTTTGAATTGCTAGGTTATCATTTAACCTTTATTAAACTTTAGGGCCATCATGCTTATACCATTGGCTTAATAGCTATAGACCAGTAAGTTATAATTTGATGATTTTTATCTTTTAATTCTACATGTACAATCTTTTATTCATATAAAAATCTCTTAAAATGAAAGAGAAATTACCTTAGAAGAAATTTGTCATACATTCAAAAATCTCGTAGAAAAACTATAAAAAACAAGCCTAAACAACAGGAACAACGTCTTACACTTGAAGACTTGTGTAGACGTCGTAAACAGGAAGAAGAGACAATTTCCACCAGGTTTATAAATTTCATTTTAATGAATTTTTTTTTTTTTTTTTTTGGTAATTTCATTGTTAATCATTTTTTTTTATAACAATTAAATTTAATTAGTCGTATTCATCGAACCCTTCAACTTACTTTTCAAGGGTTAGTTGCTTACGGTATGAATTTTACTGAAAATATTTATACATTCATCATACTTAAAATACTTAAAGATCTTATAATTAATTTATCTGAATTTTTATGAGATCAGCAAGCCATTCACCAGGAAACAGATCACGTATCAATATTGAATGTGAAATCACTGTTTTTGAAGTTGTAAGGATTTGTTATATAATGTTATTCCATCTTTTTTTTTAAGGATATCTATTGATAATTAATGTCACTTGTTATATTACCGCGTAACTCAGAAAAAATCGTCAAGCAATATTGCGAAAAAACGCAAATTGAACAATGGAAAGTTTGAATCGAATGATTTTCAATTAACTCACCGATCAACTATTCCTTTAGTGTTAGATGAAAATGGTTGTTCAATGGGGAATACTTTGTCCATAGAACCTTATACAACGAATATTAATGGCGTTACTTCTCAAGATGTAATTCTAGGATTTCGTTTATATGCACTCAATAGCCAATCATGGCCTCCTGTTAGTGCGGAGTCTGTAAGGACACTAATTAACGGTGAAAAGAGAAAACTTCATTTAATACCAAAACTTGTTGATTGTTCTGATGGTCGCCGAATTTTATGTGTTCAGATGGGTGTGATAGAGAACGGAAATTTTTGTAAAGATAGACGATATGAGCTTGATCTTAGTTTTGCACGTGAACAATGTTCAATAATAGAGTCAAATTGGAAAATGCGTTTTACGGTTAATTGGAAGCATAAAGTAAATCTTCCTTTAAAACCCATGAGTTCAAGACCATCCATATCTGTTACTGCTCCAAGTGATGATCCGCTAGTAACTTACGTTTATCGTGTCGCTGATTGTGAATTGCATCAAGCAATGAAAGGATTTCGTTGCCCATGGTGTACTAATCTTAGTTTCAGGGATAGTACATGTTTAATGTTTCATCTTCGTAATAACCATATGCATCTAAAGTTTAATACAAAGGTATTACAGTTAATATAGTTAATATGAATGTAATCATATACTATATATGTATATTTTCACGGAGAAGTATCTAATTTTTTTTTTCTGTTAGAATGGCAAACAAGCACCAAGTGATCGCATAATTGTCGTTAGTTCAAACGATGATTTGTCAGAACTGGATTTCTTTGATATTGATAAGCGTGAAGGTACATGGAACCCAAAGCCATTTGTGTATCCTGTAAAGCAATATACAACGCCGCCAGTGGCATTATCATCAATGCCTTCATTAACTTTTTATAATTCTCAAACTTTCATGCCATACCATGTTGATGACGATGTGGATGATTCTGAGGACGATATTTGTACTCATTGGGTGCAACAATATAATGACGAGGTTATTACTTTTCTTCTTTGTATCTTTTACTTTTTAAACTAATACTTATATATTATAATTGCAGACCCTTGATGAGATACCAGACGTTAATGATAAAGAAAAATTAATGATGAAAATGTGGAATAGATTCATAGAACCACAAAAGTATGATATTTTTTATAAAGAATATTATTGCATTGTTGCATATATAAACTGATTTTATTATTCTTTTTAGGGGCCTTGCTGATCGTAACCTTCCAGAAGTTTGTTTTCAATTTTCCAAGGCGCGTGCCGATCAAATCATATCGTTGGACTTGAGAAATGAATTTGCGTTTCATTTACTCAATATTCTCGAATTTCAACTGATTGACAGTCAATGTGTTTCTAAATGTTTGGGCTATGTGGATAAGGTTAAGAATAATAACAAAAAAAATTTATAGTTGTATAGTTATGAGAAAATTTTAATACTTGTATAGACTATTTAGATTTCTCACTTAATTTATGACAAAAAAAAAAAACTATCAGACTTTAATAATAATACCTTTTAATGAATAGGCAAAGAAAAAAATTGATTTTTTTTTTGCTGAACTTTATTCATCTATATTAAGTGAGAAATCAAATGGATTCACATTTTATGCATTTATAGATACTTAAGTTATTGAGATATAGAAGGTATAACATTTATTAGATTAGAAAAATTATAGAATAAGTATTATTCATACATTTAAATAGAAGTTTCAAAATCTTCAATTTCTTCAAGTTAGGAAAGGATATTATTCCTAAGATAAGACTATTAATAGCAATATTCTATCAAAAACATGATGTGTTATTTGATAATATAAATATAGGCATATGGCATTTTTACATTTCTATTAACTGAAAAACTTTAAAATTTTAAATAATGCATTATTGAATATTTTTTAATAAATAAATTTGAATTAGAATATTTTAATGTGAAATTTTATATAAATTTTATTTAACATTATAATTTATAATATATTAATAATGAGTTGTTTAAAATAATAAAATTAATTTATTAATTTCAAATAATTATAATAAAACAATTACTAGTTAAAAAAATAAAAAGTATTAAAAAACATTATAACCTATAAAAATATTTAAATATTTAAATAATTTAAGATATTTAGATAATAATTGAATTATCTAAATTATATTTGGATAAATTATTTAAATATTAAATTAACAAATAAATATAACAGTTTAAAATTTATACTGAAACTTGAAGTTTACAATTTAAATTAATTGTAATTGCATTTATTTAATATTAATTAATTTGATATCTTTGTGATTATTATACAATATAAATACTCTTTTGTAACCATATTATAATGATATAATATTAATATTAAATTAATATTATAAAAATGTTTTACATTTATTTAATATCATAATTGCATCATAATGATATTATATAAACATTGAATTAATATTATAAAAATATTTTTAGTGTAATATACACTTATATTAATAATAATAATACAATTAAAGATGTGAATTGAATCTGATTAATTCAGATATCTGATGAGTTATCTGTAAAAAAAAACAGATTACAGATTGATTGGATTATCCATCAAATTGATCAAATAATTGATTAAATATTTAATGAATTTGATAAAAAAATTGATTATCAAATATTTATTGAATCTATATAATTTATTTAATCCAATAAATTTGATAAATAAATAATTATCAATTTTAAAAAATTTATTACAAATAAAGAAATATCAGTAGATGTTTCTAAAAGCAATTAAATAAAAAATACTTTTTCACTTCTAATTATTTCAAAGTTAAATTTGTTTCAAATTTTGATATTCTAAAAAAAAAAAACATCAATATATATTTCTAAAAATAATTAAATAGAAAATATTTTTCTTCTTTCAATTACCTTAAATCCAGTTCATTTGAATTCTGATATCTAAAAAAAAGAAAAAAGCATTAGTAAATATTTTTATAAGTAATTAAATAAAAAAATACTTTTTTTTCAATTATCTTAAAATTCAGTTTATATAATTTTAATATTTAAATAGAAAGAAATAAATGTTAGCAGGCATTTTTAAAAGTACCGTATATAGTGGGCCACAGTACCCCGGGTATCTTGCAAAAATCAGGGTTTGACTCTGTACCCCTGAGTACTAAACAAAGCCTAAAAATTCCATTTTTTGCAAATATCTCACGATTTACCAGTCCAATTTGAACGATCTTTTTTTTATTTTGAAGAGCTCAATGAGAGCTATTAAACAAAAAAATGATGGCTCAAATCTGATTACTGGATCACGAGATAATTGTAAAATATTCCCTCAGGTACTATACAATTCTATGAAATTTTTCAAGGGGGGTACTATGCATAGGGGGATACTATAGCCCGCGATATATGGTAATTAAATAAAAAAAATTAAAAAAAAACATTTTTTTTCACTTTTTATTATTTTAAAGTCCAGTTCATTTTAAGTTCTGGTATTCTAAAAAGAAAAAAGAAATATTAGTAAATATCTTTAAAAGCAAATTAAATAAAAAAAAAATAAAAAAAAAACTTCTATTTATCTTGAAGTCAACTTATTTCAAATTTAGAGTCCTAAAAAAAGAAAAAAGAAATTTCAGTAAATAATAAAAATGTTTAACATTATTCAAAATATGTTTATTAATACGTTAACCATACATCATCAGATAAAAATCAAAAATATTGGAAAAAGATATAAATATAAATAATTATTAAAAACAGAAAAAAAATAATATATAAAATAATTCTTCCTACTATTTATTTTAAAATCTAATATTTTAAAATAAAAAAAAAATATTTTTTATTCAATTAATATCTTATTAAATTAATTAATATAATTAAAATCTAATTAATTTAATTAATCTAAGAGTTCATCTGCAAATATTAAATGAATTTAAATTTAAAACTTTATATAAGCAAATTTATAAGCCAAAAGTATTATTAACTTGTAAACCAGTTTATAAGCCAATAATATATTTTTAAAAAGTATTTTTAGTTTATGAGCTGATTTGTATAAAACTTTAGATCTAATTATTAATTAGATAACTAATAGATTAATTATTCATCTGAATTTTTGAATTGTACCTTTAAATATAATCTCATTACTTATAGAAAATATTTATAAACAGATTATTATAAATGATCAAAAATATGGTTTTTTTTATTTTTCATATATAAATAAAATAAGTAAAATATATTTTCTTTTTTTTTATTCTTTTTTTTTTATATATAAATGAAAAGATATATTATTCTTAATTTTAAAAAATATATTAAAATATATATATGTAAAAAACAATTATAATTAATAAAATGTACTTTTTATGATTAATTTTAGGATAATATATAGTTAAAGTAAATAACTGAGATTTTATAAAAAAAAAATAAAAATAATAATGATTTCATAAAAAAAAAATAAAAATAATAATAATTTTATAAAAAAAAAATAATAATAATAATAATTTTAAAGGATCATTTTAACGCTCACCGGAGGTAAAATTCACCGGAAGTGAATTTCACCATATCACGTGATATTTATTATTATATTAAAATTTAGTAAAATTCAATTCTTTTGTATTTGAATAAACATGTAAAAAAAGTTTTTCTATTGACCATTTAAGCATAAATATTTAAAGTTTATTGACAAAAAGTTTCTTTTTAAATTACAAGAATATTATCATAACTCCAATTAAACTAT